>JBAMBJ010000906.1:0-94066 GCA_037043495.1 Drosophila recens | reverse complement strand
TTTCGACAACAACGTTTTTATTTTGGCAAGATTTGGTTAATAATATGCGGCTGTGGCTTTTTACAATTAGCTTCGCCAGATCAACAACGAGAAGATAAGTACAATGCAAAAAACGCGGGAAAAAATGCTAGTGTATATGTATGCGTATGTGTATGCAATGCAATGCAACTGGAACCAGTACACGACAAGCCTGCTCATCTAGTTCATACTGTCCCGATAGTTATATCGATAGAAACGGATTAGGCTGCTGCTGAATCCGACATACTCCCCCGTTGGAAGCCTGTCTTTCAACAGAGTCCTTTAGAGGCAACAAGCACAGCTTGTTCACTGCTCTTCTGATGACACCAGATGCTGTATTCAGATCAGCTACACGGGCGACTCCATCCTTGCCAGGGACCAGATGCAATACCCTGCCAAGCGGCCAGCGCATGGGTGGCAGGTGTTCGTCCTTCACGAGTACCATGTCATTAACGCACAACGATTGCGTTGGAGAGCGCCACTTAGTTCGCTGCTGCAGAAGAGTCAAGTATTCTTCACGCCACCGTGCCCAGAACACCTGTTGCAACTGCGACACACGCTGCCATCCATCTAGTCGGTTGTAGTTCAGCTTGGTCAGATCAGGCTCGATGATACAACTTGGGGGACCACCGAACAGCAAATGCGCAGGAGTCAGGACATCTAGATCTGCTGGGTTCTCTGAAAGTGCAAGTAATGGGCGAGAATTAACAACTGCACAGATTTGGCAGACGAGGGTGCGCAGTTCATCAAAGTGCAACACCGAGCGGCAAACAGAGCGATAAAAATGGTGCTTGGCCAGCTTCACAGCCGCCTCCCATAATCCACCAAAGTGCGGAGAGCGAGGAGGAATGAACTTCCAATCGATGTCATCGGCGAGGCAAAACTGCTGCACTGCTTTCAGGTGGGAGTCGCTTAGCATCAACGTTTTAAGCTCCAGCAACTCATTCTTGGCCCCAACAAAATTCGTTGCATTGTCGGACCACATCTGACTGGGCTTCCCGCGAGTAGCAATGAAACGTTTTAACGCGCTCAGAAACGCCGCCGTCGATAGATCCTTAACCAGCTCCAGGTGCACTGCCTTGCTTGTGAAGCAGATAAACACGCTGACATAGCATTTCAGAGGCGCTCGCGTTCGAACCTCCGACTTATAGAAAAATGGCCCACAATAGTCGACTCCAGTGACCGTAAATGCTCGAACCGCTTCCAGACGCTCCTTTGGAAGACTTGCCATCATTGGTTCCACAAAGCTTGGCCTCGCTCGGAAGCACGTCACACATCCTCTTATCGCCTTGGTTACCGTTCTTAGTCCGCCAATTGGCCAATACTGAAGTCGAATCTTGGCCAGAAGTGCACGGGGTCCGGTGTGAAGATTCCTTTGATGAAACTGTACGATGAGTGCTTGTGTGATTGCATGACGCTGAGGCAGAATAATGGGATGCTGGCCATCATAATCCAAAGACGAATTGCAAAGCCGGCCACCAACACGAAGCAGTCCACACTCATCCAAGAAGGGAGCCAAAGCAGCGATGGAGCTTGACTTTCTCACATTCCCGTGAGACCGGATCTCTTTCATGTCGTCCCAAAGGTTCGTCATTTGCACAAGACGCAGAAGAATGCGAGTGCCATGATGAATATCTAAGACAGTTAATACAGGATTCCTTATTCGCTTGATGAATTTGTAGACATAGCCAAATGTGCGCTGCATGGACCCAAATGAATTTGTGTGCTTACATCCAAGAGTGAGGTCTGCATGTGGTGATGTCACGATGAGTGCGCTCTTCCTCAACTCAATTGTAGGTTTTTCGGGAATGCAAGACGCAGGCCAGCTTGGACGACCATCCACAAGATATGGCGGGCCTTGGAACCAGAGATCGGATTGAGCCAACACTTCTGGAAATGCGCCCCTAGAAAGGATGTCAGCTGGATTCCTATCGGTTGGAACATGATGCCATTGCATGCCGAGGGTCAATTCCTGTATTGCAGACACTCTGTTCGCAACGAAAACATTAAATTTGAAAGGCTCATCTCTAATCCAGGATAGAACCACTGATGAATCGCACCAGCAATCAAACTGGCTGAAGAAGATTCCCGTACGCTTAATTTCATACATCAGGCTTGCCAATAGCTTCGCTCCACAAAGTTCCAACTTCGGAACGGACAACGTCTTCAAAGGCGCAACTCGCGACTTGGAGCACAGGAGTCTACTTGTGACAGTCTGACCTCTGGTGACCACGTAGACGCAAGCTCCATAAGCCTCCAAACTGGCATCGCAAAATCCATGAATCTCCACCTCAGCATCTGCGATGAGCACCACTCTGGGAAACGAGACGTGTGGAATGTTCTGGAAACTACTGCATAACTCCTTCCATGCCGTGTCACGTGCTAGAGGCAAACTTTCATCCCAAGTCAGTTGATCCTTGCAGAGCTGCTGAAGAAAAATCTTTGCTTTAGTTATGACTGGGCCTAATAGTCCAAGCGGGTCATAAAATCGGGCAACAATAGACAGAACTGAGCGTCTCGACGGCTTCACTCTAGAGTCTAAAACAGAAAAAGAAAACAAAAGCGTATCAACTGCAGGGTCCCATACAAGACCAAGGGCTTTGGTGACGTCGCTTCCATCATCGAACTTCAAAAACTGTTCTCTGTTTTCAGCAGCTACTCCATCAAGGACCTTCTCGTGACTCGAACACCATTTGCGAAGCTTGAACTGGCCACGGGCCAATATCGCGCAAGTCTGATCCATCTTTTGCCTGGCTTCTGCCACTGAGTTTGCTCCGGAGATAAAATCGTCAACGTAGAACTCCTGTTGTAGGGCCTTTGAACCAATTGGATAAGCATCACGCTCATCAATGGCCAACTGGTGCATTGCGCGCACTGATTGAAATGATGCAGATTTGGTTCCATAAGTCACCGTATCCAATTTGAATACCTTTATGCCCTCCTCAGGCGAATCTCTCCACAGAATGCATTGATAAAAGCTATCAGGCATGGCAACTCGAACACAGCGGTACATCTTACAAATGTCAGCTGTTAGCGCTACAGGATATGTGCGAAAGCGAATCAAAATATGAAGCAGCTTTGGCTGTATGATTGGGCCGGCCATCAACACGTCGTTAAGAGAGTATCCTGAATCGGTCGACGCAGAGCCATCAAACACCACACGCAACTTTGTTGTGGTGCTGTCCTCCTTCAAGACGCAATGGTGAGGAAGAAAATACTTGCAGCAATCTATGGACTCAGGAGCAACTTGCGACATGTGGTTCAGATCCAGAAACTCTTTGATGAATGCTGAATACTGCTCCTTTAGATGCGCATGACGGCCCAATTTACGTTCAATGCTGAGGAAACGACGATATGCCTGGTCATAGGAGTCGCCTAGAAGCTCTGCACTGTGCTTCAGAGGCAACCGAACCATATATTCGCCAGACGGCAACCGAGAAAAGTTTTTTGCAAAGTGTTGCTCGCATTCCAATTCTTCCTTGCTGGCCTTTACCACGGGCTCTTCCAAACTCTCAATTTCCCAAAAACGTCGAACCAAGTCATCCAACCTGAAGTCCAGCTGAGCAGCCTCGCTGATAAGAGCGCTGCCAGTAGACAACAACGAAGTGCTACGATGCTTCTCAAAACCTCCAGTCACGACCCAGCCAAGTCGCGTCTTTTGAAGCAGCGGCAATCCTGGCAACAGCATGATTTGCCCAACAGATAGCAGCTCATAGAAAAGGCTCGCTCCAATTAAAAGATCCACTCGCTGTGGCTTGTTGAACGCTGGATCAGCCAGTGTAATGTTGGAGGGAATCTTCCAATCCGACGTGTCGATTGCGAAGCTAGGCTGACTGTCGGTAATAGTTGGGGCCACAAGGGCGTCAAATGTGGCTGAATACTCTGACGTTGACGACTTCATCTGAATTTTTACAGCTGATCCGTCAGTGCAAACGTTCGTGTCTCCGAGACCCGTGACGACGGCCGAAGATCTGGTTTTCTTTAAATGCAGCCTCTGTGCGAAACGAGAAGTTACCATGTGCAGCTGGGAACCAGAGTCCAGTAACGCTCTGCACGGAACCAAAGAGCCAGCGCTATTTCTCACCATGACCACCGCGGTGGCCAAAAGCACGACACCAGACTGAAGACCTTGGGCAGCAAGAGAGGTAGCAGAGTGAGCTGTAGTCGACGAGGGCATACTGGCGGCAGACGATGTGTTTGCTGGTCCTAATGCCTGAGAATCAGAAGAGGTAGCAAAATGCAGCAGGCTGTGGTGCTTTCCTCCACAGGTGCGACAATGACTGCTGCTACATGAACGAGTTTGATGCCCTTTCTTTAGACAGTTGAAACATAGAGCCAGTTTTTTTACCTCCTTATGGCGCAGAGATGGAGACAAATTTGCAAATCTACTGCATGAATAGATCCCGTGGCCGCGTTCATCACAGAAGCCACATCCACCTTGGCTAGTCTCGGCCACAAACGCCTTTCTTGGGTTAGCATTTTGGTTAGATTTGCCCATATGAGAATTTGCTGACGTCGAATACTGTACGCTGTCCAGCTTCTGGCATCGCCTTTCCAAAAACTCAAAGAACTCATCAGCTGTCGGCACCTTGTCCGAGGAGCAGGCGTCATCCCACTTCTTTTGGGTTTTCACGTCCAATTTCTGAAGGAGTGTTTGCACAATAAAACATCCTGAAATCTGATCCGAATTGCCCAATGTCTTTAACGCACGCATATGCGAGTTGACCTTGTCAGAGAATTGCCGAAGTTGTGCCGCAGACTCGTTGTCTACCCTCTTGAGCCCAAGAATCTCCTTTATGTGTGCCTGGAAAACAATACGTTTGTTACTAAAGCGTTTATTAAGAATATCGAGAGCCACACGATAATTGGCACCGATAAAATCTAACGATCTAACCGCATCCAACGCAGGGCCAGACAGACATGAGCGAAGATGCTGCAGCTTCTCAATGTTGGTCAAGTCGGGATCCTTGTCAACGACAGACTCAAACATTGCGTAGAAATTGGCATATTCCGTATAGCCATCGGAGAATGTAGGCAGCTTGAGCTCGGGCAACCGCGATCTATTGGCCATTATCACGGTTTGATTAAGAGTGTCATCATAGCGCCCAAATGTCGAATGTGGCGGGGCATTTGACTGATGTTTTTGAATAATTACGCGCACACGAGCCTCGAGCTTAGCCATTAAATCGTCAAAGTTATCGCGCACCTTGCTGCCAATTTCGTCGAAGTCGAGTTCTTCTAGCGAATTATGCGCGCCGTTAAAGGTAGATTTAGTTTGCTCAATACGTAATAAATGCACTTCTAGCTCGACAGGGTCTAGATCATTAAGCTTGTTTGTTGATAAATCACTTTCGAGATTTTTAGCGCGCTCAAACAATGCAGACACTTTGCGTTTGAAAAAGGTCACCCTGTCTGCAATTCGCGCATCATCAGCGTCTTTGTTTGCCATGATGGCGCTTGGCAACAATGCAACGGCGAAAGAAATGCAAGCAACAGCAAAAGTCAGTAACCGCACAGCCGCTTATGTACAAGCGTATGTATATAAGAAGGCTGAGAATGACAACAACAACAACGAGCGAAAGTCTACTTGCGGTGCCTTTCCCAATAGGACACACAATATGACAATATGAAACTGTTGCTTTGCAACACACACACGCACATATGTATGTATGATTATGCACTTTTTGTTTTCAGCGAACACAGAACTTCACTGCACAATTGAATTATTATTTAGCCAATCTCGCCGGGGCCTCCAAATGTTGAATTGCCAATGTTTTTTGACAATTGTACGCGGATACTATTTACCAAGAATCAGTACAACTTGGGTTTCGACAACAACGTTTTTATTTTGGCAAGATTTGGTTAATAATATGCGGCTGTGGCTTTTTACAATTAGCTTCGCCAGATCAACAACGAGAAGATAAGTACAATGCAAAAAACGCGGGAAAAAATGCTAGTGTATATGTATGCGTATGTGTATGCAATGCAATGCAACTGGAACCAGTACACGACAAGCCTGCTCATCTAGTTCATACTGTCCCGATAGTTATATCGATAGAAACGGATTAGGCTGCTGCTGAATCCGACAGATAAAATAAACCATACTAGGGAGTTCCGCCCCCTGCTAGCTTGGTTCCCAAAATTGAAAGGATAATACAATATAATAATACATTATTTGTAAAAAAAAAACGGAAATATTTAACTATCGCGGTCCACGGTTTTAATGTTTTTTCCTTGCAACTTGTTTTTGGCTAAAAGTCAGATTTAGTGATTTGGCGGGAAAAGGCTTAACTTGGCGAAATAGTCAAAATTTAGTTAGAAGAGTTAACCTGTGAGTTTTGTTATGATATCTCATACAACAACAGAGTTTGGTCAGGATCTAAGAAACAGTCCCAAACATATAATCTGTGAGTTTGGCTGAGATATCTTAAGAAACAAAACAAGTTTTTCATACTAAAGGCTACTTTGCATCCGATAGTACCTATGACAGCTATATGATATAGTAATCCGACTTTGACCAAATTTAGTCAGAATATAAGAGACAGTCCCAAACACACAATCTGTGAGTTTGGTTTGGATATCTTGAGAAACAAAACAGTTTTACATACTAAAGATTATTTTCAACCGATTGTTCCTATGGCAGCTATATGATATATGTAGTAATCTGACATTGACCATATTTGGTTAGGATGTTAGAGACAGTCCCAAACATACAATACTTAACCCATTAACGGCTAATGGGTATTTAAATACCCAAAAAAGTATTGACACTTTAAAAATTCTAGCTCGGGGCATGTGAGAGATATCGAGGCAAAATTTATTTCATAGTAAAGAGAAATAATAAAAATATAAGTATAAAATTTTAACAGTTTAGTTATCCTTGTTATACTTGTAGTCTTTTACAGGTGAATATCTAGCTATTTTTCTGCATACAAAATGTTATCGAAAATAGCTGAAAAATGTATGGAAATCGAAAAAATTAAATTTGAAGATAAAAATTTTTTTTTGTTTCTTTCAACTTCTATGGTCTTCTAGGCACACATTTCCAAATTTCGTCAAAATCGTACCAGCCGATCTATGGGCAGCCATTAATGGGTTAAGTTTGGTTGAGGTATCTTAATAAACAAAAAAGTTTTTCATACTAAGCAATTCCGTGACCTTTGACCCCGAATTTGACCCACTTACAGGTCGAATTTCACAAAACGCCGTCTTTTTGCACGATGAGTCAGTCAGGACAAAGAGTTTTATTTATATATATTTACTTGATATGTTAAAATAAATGCTTCTTGTTTCTTAGAATAATGGGCATAAGAATAAAATGATTTTAATGCGCCAATTTGAACAAAAATAAACAATTTAAAAATTTGTATTCAACATTTATCTTGTAAAACATACAAATATATAGTATGTATGCGTTTCTTTTACTCCGAAATTTTGTGACAATGGGTATATTCGACACACTGTCGACAAAAGTTCGATGAAAACTGAACACTTTAAAGAATCAACTCGAGTTGGATTAACAAGATTTTAAGAAACTTAAAACATATACAATATGTTCAAAATTCCATTTTTCTATTAATTTCTTAAGAAATGCAGATGCAGGCGTTCCGTTTTCTCCAATATTTTGAGACAATGGGTATATTAGACACATTGGCATCAAAATGTCGTTGAAAACAGATCTCAGAACCTTAACACTTTTTCAGAAACTTTAAAATTTCATATCTGTGTCGAATTTAAACATTAACTAATTACATATGAAGTTGAAATTTAAGATTTTGAATTTTTTTAAAATACAATACGCAAAACAAAATGTGCATGAGATTTATAAAATTTGATTGAAGAACAAGTTAAGAAGTTTGTAAATTTTCTTATCTTTAAAAAAAATATATAGAAAACTCGTTGGGTATTATTTGAGGGTACATATATTGACAAATAAATTAATATTTTGCTGTCGATTTTTAGATTTCATTATTAATCTCGATTCAGTGTTTGGATTGACATAACTAGTTTAAACCCTACATCAATTTAAAATTGTGGGTATGAACAGCCGAATGCAAAGAATATCGTAGTCGAGTAATCTCCCAGTCTTTCCGTTTTTCTATTTTAAACTTGAGGGCGCTCTTTTTTTTCGTACTTAACTGATAACCCTTTGACATTAAATGTTTCGAGAGATTCTGATCTTCAAAGTATTACATTTTTCAAATAAAAGCAAAAAAAAAATCATTATCAAGTTTCACTGATTGCTCAAATTGATTAATTCACGTACAAACATTTATATTTGATGTGTGTATGGTCATGCTCACATCGATTATAACTGTCTCGTGATATTCACGTGTTCTCTCTTAACGCATCACAACTCAGACCGAGTCACAAGTTCGACTTATTGATGATCATCAATTGAAGCATTGTTTAACAGTCACAAATAGTCATCGCAAATTAATGGGTTAAAAGTATGAGGCGTTATTTCTACGATTGATTGAGATATTTAGCTAATGTCAGTGTCTCAAACTAGAGTTGAGTTTAAATAAATTAATCCCGTAAACAAATCAACTAATTCTTATTTTTGAACTTAAGTAAAACCTATGAAATTCCAAATTGCCATTTCTATGGTATGTAGTTAACTATTACAATTGTTTGCCAAACATTTGCATAAACAACTTGTATGTACATTGTACAACCCCAACAAACCGGTAATGAGTCGGTATATTTGGAGTTCTATGTGGGCTAGACAAATGTCTCGATGTAGGACAGGCGAGTCCGGAAAAGTTGTTGTAGTAGTTGACAAATTTGTAGAAGTAGTTGTTGTTTTTAGCAACTGTCAGTCAAGCACTTGCTCAGTCAGTCAATCAATCAAACTCAGTCAGTCAGGCACATAGTTAATTTCCTATTTCACCCATTGTCATACGTTGCAAGTCATAGGGGCAAGCTGTTGAACAAACCACAACAACAGCTACAACTGTTGCCTCTATCAACAATATACATACACAGTATACATACATAACATACATATGTACCCGAATGTGAGTCTATAGAACATGAAAAACATAGTAAAGAAGTTTTTCGATTTACATATAATATATATTAAAATCAATTATGAAATTTATGTTTTCCCATCATTAATTACTTAAGCTTAGTGTTTTAGTGGATTCGCTACATTTTTAAACATTTTAAAAGTTAAAGATATTTTATCTATATATACATAATTTTGAGAGCTTTCGATTTGGGTGTTTCTTTTGCTTCGAAATTTTGAGCCGATGGGTATAACATACTAGACGCATTGGCAACAAAATGTCGATGAAAACTAAACACTATTCAGACCTTCTGCAAAGGCCAAGTTTGAAGTAATTTGACACAATATAAATTTCAACTATAGATAGGAGTTTTGTTTACCATATTTAGTATAATGATAACGTTATATGTATACATGTGAATAATTTGACAAGACCATGACAAACTTAGAGATACATTAAGGAAGTGCTGATAGACGCTTCACTTTCACCGGTCCCCCGAAACAATTGTTTATATGTATATTAGCTAAAACTCAATTGACTCAAAGGACCAACAAAAATTAAGCAATTTTAAAAAATAACTTGAACTATATTCTGAAACCGTTCAATATAAAAGTAAAATTTAAATATAATATT
Organism: Drosophila recens; assembly: GCA_037043495.1. Classification (NCBI taxonomy): domain Eukaryota; kingdom Metazoa; phylum Arthropoda; class Insecta; order Diptera; family Drosophilidae; genus Drosophila; species Drosophila recens. The sequence goes on along the minus strand of JBAMBJ010000906.1, from coordinate 84,404 downwards.
AGCGTTCCTTATAGTCTAGAATAATGTGTAAAAACCAAATGAATGAATTGTGTAGATATTTAGTATTATAATAATGGAAAGCCAACACTAGCAATTGCTTGGTATTTAAAGGTCGGTATAAATTACTAAACCAGTAACTATAGTTTAAATAACATTATCCGAAGAGTTCCTTTTACTCTAATATTAGACAGTGTGCCTATTGTTCAAATGCACTCATAGACCGCTAATTTACCAGTTAACTACCCGTAAGCATCTCTATAAATAGCTCAAAACCTAAATAACGTAAACTAAGAGCTTAAATTATATATTGTTATCACTAATTACAATATTGTTGTTCAAAGTGTTGTAATCGAGCTTAAGCGACTAGCAAATGACCTATTTTTATTTAGTAAGAATAAAAACCATTTTTGTAGACCGTCTACAATTTTAAATATAAAGCATTATAAAGCGTACTATTACTACTTAATATCATCTCATTTTGATTCAAATTAAAGTTTTATAATTTTTTCAAATTAATTTAAAATTTTACTCCCCATTTTCATTTTTGCTCATAGTTGACGTCAAATAAATAAATAAACGTAGCAGTTAAAATTCAACTATATTTGATACCCTATAACTTGATATAAGTTGTCAAATTCTTGAGCTTAAAGGGTATCCACAATGCGTTAGTCAAAGGGCTATTTGGGCACTAACCACCCTCAAGTTGGTGCGACTCTCTTCTCTCTCTCTCCACGAAATTATTTATGCACATACGCATGTATGTACGTGTGTGCGTGTGTGACAGCATATGTCGTCACTGACCGAGCAAGCAACAAGTAAAAGTGACACATCAGGAAGTAAATGCAAATCCTAACGGCTTCTTCCTAGCATTTTCCGTGCTCATTATCGATTCTTAACCGTTGCTGTTGAGAGAGAGCATTAGGCGCTAGGGCGGCTTTCAAATGTTTCGGGATAAATGGGGACTCAACACATAGCTTTTTTCCTATGTATGTAAGTATGTACATATGTATACAATACACATAAGTGAAATAATACAAAATAAAGCTAAATTGAGCAAACAGACGAGCGCCGACGAGTGAGTTTTTCATTTTCAATGTTCATTTCCATTTCAGTCTCTCAATGTCGCCGTCTCCCCAGTCTCAGTCTGTCTCCTGCAACGTCTTGCTTTTTGTTTTTGTTTGGAAAATTTTAGAAATTTCGTTTCATTTTGCAATCAACAACTATGCTTGGGCAATTAACTTGTGGAAAATCATATTATAATACGGTTATGGACAAAGCAATTTAATAGTTTGCTTAACGTCATATTATCTTAAATACTGTCAATCGAACACCGAAAGGCCAATATTACATACAGCTGCGGTCAAAAAAATAGTAGTGCCTGCAATGAACTTACAAAAGCTCAAAATTTAAAGACTTTTAATTTATCCAAATTTTTTATTTAATTTTTTTAAGATACGTTATTATATTGTAAATCCATCTGAGGAATCAAAGATAGTGAACAGTTATTATTTTTCGACTTAGGAATTTTTTTCTTGCAATAGCCTGAAAAATGGGCGGTCAAAATAATAGTAGTGAATGCCTTAAAAGTGGAAAAAAAGGATATTAAGCAGGAAAGGCACTTGATTTGATATTTATAATTGTAATTTGATAATTTTCTATAAATTGTATAAAAAATATTTTGCTTAGAGTTGTTACGATGGGGCGTGGCAAGCATTGCACTCCAGAAAAGCGTGCTCCTATAAAAAATTTATTTCTAAAAGGATAACGTTTAAGGAAGTGGAAAAATTTGATTAGATGATTGCCAACCATAATCAGAAACGCCATTAAGTAGTCGCCAAAATAGGATAAATGTGGAACACCTCGATCCATGTCCAAAAGACTAGTGACAAAAGTAGTGAGGTTTTTGAAACGCGACCCTTTTGCTCCTGCAGCACTTATAAAAAAGAACTTTGGTATGGACCAAAGTGTGTAAAACATTCTTAGATGTTTGCAAAATAATAATCTGGCAGAAAGAAGCCCGTGAAAAATCCCGTTATTAAAAAAAATACCTGCCCAAAAGCGATTTCGATTTGCTAAGGATCATCTGCATTGACCCTAGAGAAATAAAGAAACCTCTAGTGGTCGGATGTGTCCAAAATTATTTTTTTTGCTGGTCGAGTATCTCGACAACATGTAAGGTATCCGTTGAAGTCCGAATATTAGCCCAGATTCACCTGCAGGACCATCAAACATTGTGGTATGAGAATAATAACCTGGGCGCATTTTCACATTACTGGGTCCAACCCATATAATGGATCATAACCATAATGGAAAGGCACGAACATGTGAAAATTCTGCAGGACATTATGCTACCGTATTTTTCAGATGATATGCCGATAATTTGGAGGTTCCAACAAGACATAGACCCAAAGCAAATCAGAAAATCTTCGAAAGAATGGTTCGCATAGAAAAAAGTTAATGTAGTGGAGTGGTCACCACGGTCCCCCGATCTGAATCCCATTGAAAATTTGTGGTCCGATATGAAGAAGGATTTTGCCAAGCATCAACCAACAAATAATATTCATCTTTGGAAGATCGCTAGGAGCACCTGGAGCTCAATACAAACAGAACGATGTAAAAGCCATAATCCGTCGTTGTAAGGCGGTAATTCAAGATAAAGGCTTCACAACAAATTATTAAATTTGTTAATTATTAAGTGCATTTCACATATCTAACCTTTTAAATAAAAAAAAGGGGTTTTGGATCGTTTTCATCATTAAAATATTTGAATATGTTCATCACTACTATTATTTTGACCGCCCATTTTTCAGGCTATTGCAAGAAAAAAATTCCTAAGTCGAAAAATAATAACTGTTTACTATCTTTGATTTCTCAGATAGATTAACAATATATTAAGGTATCTTAAAAAAATTATATAAAAAATTTGGATAAATGAAAAGTAATTAAATTTTGAGTTTTTGTAAATTCATTGCACGCACTACTATTTTTTTGACCGCAACTGTACGTACAATGTGAAACGTTAATGAACCACTGAAATCGATTTAATTTTGAAAATCCATAATTCGAGATTTCAAATTTCATTGAAAGCATATGATATAGCAACAAAATATTGTATAATTCTTTTATCCTCGGACGAGATAAGCAAAGAACGGTTCCATTGGAACCTATTTGGCATAGAGTATATCCGAGTTTCATTCTAACTTCCATTTCAATTCTCATTTCCGAAATCTGAAGGTTGATTTGTAACGTATTTTAGCGTAGGATTACCATAATAACTGTAAGTAGGCTATAATTTGAACCATCTGGCAACACTAAAAACCTCTCAGACGCAAAGATCTGCAAAACAATGCAACAAGTAACAAGTGCAGGGGCAGTGAGAGTGCGAATGCGAGTAACAAAGCGAGAGAGAGGCACAGACAGAGCGCGCGTTTGCGCAACAGAGTCAATGGGTAAATGAAGTGAAAACAATGCGATGAAAACAAGAAGCAGGCAGCAATGAACATTGCAGTAAGAGGCCAACCATAAACATTATTCCAGCCATGGCCAAGACAAAGAACCTAGGCGTGCATATATGTATGTACATAAGTGTAAGCCAGATGTTCATTTGTATATGTACGAGCGAGCCTAAACAAAGAAACAAACGAGGAGCAACAAAGTTCGCAGACGCGCAATTAGCCAGTCAGTAAAAAGTCAACGGTGCCAAAGTGTCGTTGGTGTTGTTGTTGCTATTTGGGATCGCGCTTCTGGCAAAAGTGCAGCCAAACATTAATAACTGACCCGAGGAGCAGCAGGCGCACTCTCTCTATCGGCATTAGAACGAACGCTTGCTTGCTGCGATCTTGACACACACTGGCTCAGCTGAGGCAGGCAGCGGCTTCACACACAAACCACACATACACACACACACACACACAAAAGCACTAGCAAGAAAACCTAAAACACATAGGTTCTCTCCACTCTCCACGCTCTCGCGCTCACCATTACTCTCTTTGGACAGCAGGCTAAATCGGCGGGCAGTCAGTCGACGGGCAGTCAGTATCGATTGAACAGTCGCGCGTAACACATCGAACCGATGCGGAGAGCCCGGCTAGGCCCCCACACCCCCGTTTGTAATAAATAGCGTTGCATGAAGCGACCACGCTAGCAAACGGCAAGAATACGCTGAGAGCGACGGAGGCGGCGACAGCCAATAGAAACAACAACAACAAACAGCAGTGCAGCTAGAACAGCTGGAAATAAGTGCAAAATCTAGACAACAGCAACAACAATCGCGCGCCTAAGAGAAAATAAATATTTAATTTTGATTTCATAATTCTTCTTTTTTTTTTTTGTCCACAAATATTGAACGCGTTAAAATTTATTTATTGCCGTTGCGCCAAAATGTGCCTTACAATATTATAGAAGATAAGAAATATTTCCCTTAACAAACAACAACAAAAAAAAACGAAACAACAATTTGATAAAACAAATCGGAAAAACAAGAAACAAAAGCAATAAAAAACGAAAATAATACATAAACTAAACTAAAGTAAAAGAAGAGAATTAAGAAAAAGAATAATCATTAGCATAACAAAACAACAAAGTAAATAAGTATAAATAAATTAACAACTACAAAAGCAACAAAAACCTTGGCAGCAACTTAGAAAAGCAAAACAACAACGCACGTTGACAAAAAGCTACAAAAACTAAAAAACAACAGACACATTTTCAAAGCGTCGCAAATTTTTTGTACTTTTCCTGTTCATTTTCTTTTTTTTTCGTTTTTTTTTTCGTGTGCGACAAAAATATTTACAAATACACATAAATAAAAAAAAAACAATAATAATTATACATCCAACGCGCTCCATAAAAATCTCCAAGCCAAATCGCAACGGTAGGAAAGGGAGAGAGAGAAAGAGAGAGAGAGAGAGAAAACGAGAACAACGCAACGTTTGAAAATCAAAACAAAACTCGAAAACACAAAAATAAGAAAAGGCGCACAAAATCAAGACGAAGAAGAAGAAGAAGCAGCAGCAACAGCGTGATAAATATCCATAATACCAGAGACAGGCAGACAGACTTTTCCACACACACACACACTCGCATACATACATATATGCGTATATATATATGCACTATATAGAGTGACGGCGCTATATATGAACATTTAACACCAAAGCAAAAGCAGAAGCAGCGAAAAGAACAAAAACAAAAAACAAAAACAAGGAATCAGTCAACCAACTAAGTACAACAACAACAACAACTAAACTAAAAACAGAGAACAGAACAATGACTACGAAACAACCAAGAAAAGTAGCACCCGATGGCGGATGGGGTTGGGTCGCTTGCTTTGGCGTCAGTTTGGTTAATGTAAGTACACACACATGTTCTTCCTTTCGATATACATATGTATGTATGTATATACAAATATATAAAAATTATCTAATACTATTAATAATACTCCAAATATTATAGTTGTAGTTGGGATAGGTTAGGCATATTATATGGCATTAGTCGTTAACTTGTTTACGATAAGATTTAGTATACTATGACGATATAAAAGACGGGTCTATTGTCATTCCATTTGTACACTTATCTACATTAAAACATGCAAAACTACATATTGTAAACATTAGTTACTATACTTCTTAAACACGATCTTTGAACTATAGTATTTCAATCAACAAGTCGTTTATTCACAGATTGTCCATTTAAACATTTTTGATTTACAATCTCATATCTTTCATATGCAAGTATTATTGTTCCAACTCATTTGGTAAACGATATTGGCTACTTAGCCGAAATTCTAAATATTTTTGCTTATAGTAACCGGTTATTAATTTATTTAATAAAAAAGATCTACATTTATAGTTCTAATGTCATGTTAATATTCAAAGTTTTCGAATTCGAGTATTTGCTGATCCGGCAACGTTTGCTTAATACTTATTGGACATTCTATAGATTTCAAACACTACACAAATGAAGAATAAGTATTACACATGCATCGCCTTGGAACATATTCGATTTTTACTTGAAAATATATTGCTTCAAGTATATGTAATACAGCCAATTTGTCATATGAAAACATTCTTATCACTATATTATTAGTAAGTTTTGTGTTTTTTACCAAATACAAATGAAATATCAAATGATTAGCTTTTATTAAATTATAAAGCTAACCAGATGATAGTCAACTTATATCTGGCATTATTGGCATATCGATAACTTTTGTCTTCTCAACGATTTACTTCAGTTATTGGAAATAGATCGATCTTTGTCAAATGCGCTGTGAATGGACATTTGAAACACAAGCCAACTTATTAAAAACTGCCTCATTGAGTATTCCTCATTCGTATTTGAGGGGGCGTCATTCAATGGGTGATCGATATTATCTGATTGTAATTCCCAAAGTCAATGTACAGACCAAACACATAGATAGCAAAGTGAACGATCGAATTGTTATGTTCACCACAAGTCGAATATAAACGAATAATGCTCTATTGGGGTTTTCCTTATACACATGCTAATAACATATACCCTGTTATTATTTAGTTGACCCCACAATACCCCATAATGTATTTCTATTTCACCAAAGATGATGTATATAAAACTAATTTTAAAAATCTCTGCAAATTAGCTTAGAGCTTAGGATATCTCCAAGTCGAACAGTTTCAGTTACAACATTCCTGTCTTATATAAAAAACATATATGTATGTATGTAGAACACGATGGTTCCTGACACATTCAAGCAAAGCATCGAAATGCAAGCAATTCTGTCTGACATTGAAAATAAAAAGAACAAAACAAATTGATGAAACAAAATGTAACATAAAAAAAGAGGGGGGAAAAAACACAATAAAATCCCGCTGACGAGTGCATTTAGTAACTGCCGCTTCGCCTGAAACAACAAAAAAGCGAATAAGATGTAACCTTGACACCTGACAAGCCCGATTACAAGCCAGTTCAGATTCAAGATCAATATCAATAACTGTTTCACTTGTTGTCGATATTTAACGGCAGCAGTGGGTGTAACATATTGAACATATTTCTTAGATATATTAAAGGTATCTGGAACATATCACATAGGAACTGTATGACAATGTAAAACTAATAACAAATGATGAAACGTTGAAATAATATGATTCTTTGATTTCTTAAAGTGGAACCAAAGTCCAAGTCATCAAGCTAAACATTTAAACCGGAAGAATTATTATTTACTTAATCGCTAACAAGATTCTACAATTAACGTCAAAAAATTGATGGAACTATTTGTCAGGTTCCCGTACATACTACACACATAATTGCCTGGTAACAAGTCCCATTGATAAGATAATCATATTTTTTATGATGGTACAATGATTGGTTTCGTGACTCTATAGACATACACGCACACACTCTCAAATCTTGAGCATTCTTTGACATTTTAATGCGCAAAATAAAATTTAAAATGCTCGTAAAACTTAATCGATGTCAAAATTTACCCCCGTTTAAATTTCTAAAAAAAAAATAGCAAATAGAAAACAAACAACACGTATCAATAGTATGCATTTTAATGGGCGTAACAGGGAACTGAGAAACCAAAACATTAACATTAACACAATCATCAGCGACATCATCATGAAGAATCGTATTTTGTAGGGTTTTGTGATAAAGCAAATCAGTCAGTCAGTCAATCAGTCGATTATATGACCAAGAACAGTGTTTCCTAATCACACTGCTATTCGTTATCGTTTTCAACTCTTTTTAATCGCTTTTAAATCATTTACGAGGCAAATTACAAAAAATCAGCTATTGAAAATCTTATACAATCCCACAATCAAAATAATAAGAATCCATAATAGTATTATACTATACAAAACATGACAGAATCCAATCAAGCATTTTTGAATAATGCAAAATTAGAAAACTTGTATACCATCTTAAATTGTTCTTTTGTTAGTGGAAACCTTTCAAGGAGCAAGGAACATTATTGAGAAATGATTAAATCCTTGATTATTCCCATTGGTATAATCTCGACTTTCAATCCAACTGGTATTTGTACAAGGAACATTTACAATAAGTTTAGCATTATGCAAAAAGTTGCCATAAATACGAGCATGTGTATGGTAAAATCTAATTTGTACACTGTTTATAGATCTTATCGCAATGCTTTCTATTTAACCTCGTGAGTTTGTTTATGGCGCTAACTCTGGCCTAAAAGATAAACATATAGAACCCTTTATATTTGTATTTATATTTGCCCAGACAGAGATTTACATAAAAGGCAACAAAATATAGCTTATTTATACTCTATTATTTTACGACACTTTTTTTTTGAGCAATATAAATATACAATAACATGTGTACATAAAACTATGGAAACAGATCTTAATTTTCAAGAATATCTATTGTGTCCGAGTGGAAATTGTTTCGTAATTTTAGCATACCCTTAGTAAGAGTATAAACAACAGTAATGATAGGGATGAATACAAAAATATAAATGAGATAACAAACCCGATAAGCTACCGAGCATTTGAATCATTTACAGTTGCTTTTGAATTTGGATTGGTTCAGTTTTGGCCAGTGCGCAAATTGAAATATGCAAATTGCATCATTTTGCTTGCGAAACAAAAGAGAGTGGATATTTGGGTCGTTATCCTGTTGATAGACCCATCTTAAGGGCATGTTTTCCTTAGCATATGGTTGCATAATATTAGTCATAATGTTTTTGTACCCGAACTGGGTCTCAGTATCTGTTATACGATGAATCGGCCCAACGCAAAGCCAATAAAAACAGCCCCAGGCCTTTATACATCTGCCTCCGTGCTTAACAGGTTTATTGGTGTACCGGACGTCGAAATCTTTGCCTTTGGGACATCGTACATATCTCCTAGACGTATTGCAGAAAAAATTTTTTTTGTCTCGTCGCTCAGTAATACGTTATTCCATTTTTTGTAACCGTCTAGCCCACACCATGCCAAATAATTTTTGACAAATTGTTGCCTCATCTTAAAATTTTGTCCTCGAAGCAAAGGAACCTTTCGGGCTATACGTCCTGGTAGGCCTGCATATTGTAGCCTACGACGAACCGTTCGGGATGATAATTCATTGCCAGTTTCGGAGGAAATGGCCTTCGAAGACATGAAGGGTTAATTTTTTGCAAATTTGACGATACAATTGTACGTTGTTCGGGAAGATTTCTTCTTCTGTCCTCGATTTTCGTCAAGCTCTTTTGATTTCAAAGCATTCTGAACGAAACAAGCTGGGCGTCCAATGCTTTTCGCAATTTCTCGGGGACTTTTCCCTTCATTCTGCAAATTCCTGGCAATGTTTTTTTCTTTAGCAGCGCAATGCTTCTTGCGGCCCATCTAAAGAATTTTTTTTAACTCTTATCTATAAAAATATGCAAGCAGTCAATAAAAACCAATAAACCTTTAAGCAAATCCTGATCTTATCCTTTAGAATTGATAAATAACACCCCTGTACTTATTATTTTGGCCAGACCAAAAATGATCATTCTGCACAAATTTAAGTTTAAAATGGTATAAATGGGGTTACCCACTTTCATTTTTGATTTAAATGATAAACAACACTATTGCCTTTTCAAAAAAAAAAGATTATCAGCAATACATTCAGAAAATATTGATATATTTCATATCAAAGTTGGACGATACCTATGTACTTATTATTTTGGCCAGTAGTGTATATATAAAACTGCAATATTTTAATTTATTCAAAGAACATGTTCAACTGATTGAACCAAAAGATATATCAACAAATATGGAATTAAATTCGAAGGGGAAATCGTAAAGGGAAAACAATTGTACTGTATTGTTTGTAAAACAAATTGAAAAACTTAATAGCAGAATTTCTGCGCACACTTTTGGACTTTGCTCGACTTTTGTCGCCGCGTGGGTTTCCCTTACCCCTCCCCACCCCACCAAACCCCACCCCCAGTCTGTTCTTTTGTTAGTGGAAACCTTTCAAGGAGCAAGGAACATTATTGAGAAATGATTAAATCCTTGATTATTCCCATTGGTATAATCTCGACTTTCAATCCAACTGGTATTTGTACAAGGAACATTTACAATAAGTTTAGCATTATGCAAAAAGTTGCCATAAATACGAGCATGTGTATGGTAAAATCTAATTTGTACACTGTTTATAGATCTTATCGCAATGCTTTCTATTTAACCTCGTGAGTTTGTTTATGGCGCTAACTCTGGCCTAAAAGATAAACATATAGAACCCTTTATATTTGTATTTATATTTGCCCAGACAGAGATTTACATAAAAGGCAACAAAATATAGCTTATTTATACTCTATTATTTTACGACACTTTTTTTTTGAGCAATATAAATATACAATAACATGTGTACATAAAACTATGGAAACAGATCTTAATTTTCAAGAATATCTATTGTGTCCGAGTGGAAATTGTTTCGTAATTTTAGCATACCCTTAGTAAGAGTATAAACAACAGTAATGATAGGGATGAATACAAAAATATAAATGAGATAACAAACCCGATAAGCTACCGAGCATTTGAATCATTTACAGTTGCTTTTGAATTTGGATTGGTTCAGTTTTGGCCAGTGCGCAAATTGAAATATGCAAATTGCATCATTTTGCTTGCGAAACAAAAGAGAGTGGATATATTTATATGGACTATATGGTATATAGTATATCATACATTATACTCTATGCACAAATGATATATACGTAGTATGAGCATCAACAAATGTGTTTTGTGAGCTCATCGAATAATTGCTGCAATCAGCCGGAACAAAGCGGGTCCCGTCGATTCTCGATGGATTAGTTATATTAGCTGTACAAATCTATTATACTTAATAGATCACCAAAATATCCTATATATACCGTACTAATGAATTGAAGGGCAAAGTAAAAAAGTACCATCCATAAACATATATAAATTATTGTAAATATTATAAATTACATACATCGACGGAACGTGCATAATTCCATGTCAAGATCTCAGAAAATAGATTTGAAGCTGATCGAAAGTAAGGAAAATATAAGTTATTTTTCTGGCGTAGAGTTTCCCAATATTCCTAAAGCGGAACTATTGTAAGAACTGTGTGCCGATTGCCAATCACTCAGTTAGTCAGTCAATCAGTCATCACATACATCAAATATACACTACTGGCCAAAATAATAAGTACACGCCTATGAGCTTTCTTTGAAGTCCCGTAAAACTTTTTCAATAAACACTACGAAAAATTTAATATCACTTTTATTTTTCTTATTTATACTATATTCAAAAAATATTTAACAAAGGCAGTATTTAGTTCAAATATAGATTGTGTGGTCAACTTTATCAAAAAAACATAAACAAGGGTTGGTCAAAAAAATAAGTACACCAATTCTTCTAGGTCAAAAGCTCAAAAAGTATTAACAATTTTCCAAATTTTTTCTCATCATTAGTTATCTTATACTAGTAACCAGTATATCCACCCTTATTTTGAATGGCCTTGGCGATCCTTTTCGGCATACTGTTAATAAGACTCTACTGGAATCTTATACCACTTTTTTTGAACAAATTCCCACAATTATTCGACATTTCTAAACGTTTTCGTTCCTATTCGGGGCTTCAAGTCCCCCCCAAAGATTTTCAATTGGGATGGGGTCAAGAGACTGACTTGGCCAACTAATAACGTTAATTTGTTTTTTCGTAAACCAAGCCTTGGCCAGCTTTAAAGTGTGATTTGGGTCGTTATCCTGTTGATAGACCCATCTTAAGGGCATGTTTTCCTTAGCATATGGTTGCATAATATTAGTCATAATGTTTTTGTACCCGAACTGGGTCTCAGTATCTGTTATACGATGAATCGGCCCAACGCAAAGCCAATAAAAACAGCCCCAGGCCTTTATACATCTGCCTCCGTGCTTAACAGGTTTATTGGTGTACCGGACGTCGAAATCTTTGCCTTTGGGACATCGTACATATCTCCTAGACGTATTGCAGAAAAAATTTTTTTTGTCTCGTCGCTCAGTAATACGTTATTCCATTTTTTGTAACCGTCTAGCCCACACCATGCCAAATAATTTTTGACAAATTGTTGCCTCATCTTAAAATTTTGTCCTCGAAGCAAAGGAACCTTTCGGGCTATACGTCCTGGTAGGCCTGCATATTGTAGCCTACGACGAACCGTTCGGGATGATAATTCATTGCCAGTTTCGGAGGAAATGGCCTTCGAAGACATGAAGGGTTAATTTTTTGCAAATTTGACGATACAATTGTACGTTGTTCGGGAAGATTTCTTCTTCTGTCCTCGATTTTCGTCAAGCTCTTTTGATTTCAAAGCATTCTGAACGAAACAAGCTGGGCGTCCAATGCTTTTCGCAATTTCTCGGGGACTTTTCCCTTCATTCTGCAAATTCCTGGCAATGTTTTTTTCTTTAGCAGCGCAATGCTTCTTGCGGCCCATCTAAAGAATTTTTTTTAACTCTTATCTATAAAAATATGCAAGCAGTCAATAAAAACCAATAAACCTTTAAGCAAATCCTGATCTTATCCTTTAGAATTGATAAATAACACCCCTGTACTTATTATTTTGGCCAGACCAAAAATGATCATTCTGCACAAATTTAAGTTTAAAATGGTATAAATGGGGTTACCCACTTTCATTTTTGATTTAAATGATAAACAACACTATTGCCTTTTCAAAAAAAAAAGATTATCAGCAATACATTCAGAAAATATTGATATATTTCATATCAAAGTTGGACGATACCTATGTACTTATTATTTTGGCCAGTAGTGTATATATAAAACTGCAATATTTTAATTTATTCAAAGAACATGTTCAACTGATTGAACCAAAAGATATATCAACAAATATGGAATTAAATTCGAAGGGGAAATCGTAAAGGGAAAACAATTGTACTGTATTGTTTGTAAAACAAATTGAAAAACTTAATAGCAGAATTTCTGCGCACACTTTTGGACTTTGCTCGACTTTTGTCGCCGCGTGGGTTTCCCTTACCCCTCCCCACCCCACCAAACCCCACCCCCAGTCTTGTCGGATATTTTTCATATCTTTGGCCGAGTGCTTGGCTATTTACCTATACTCGTAAATTGTGATTGTCTGGCTGTCCATTTGCATTTCTCTGTGGGTTCAGTGTCAATAAAATCAAGTCTTGTTTACAAATGTAATATATAAATCGACCGAAAACAAAAAGTATGATTTGTGCAAGAAATCATTTAGATGGGAAGCAAAATGCTTTTTAAATACCTAGTATAGTATGCCTCGGCAAATTCGCTTTAACCGCTTTAACTAACTCATGTACAACGAAAAAAAATTCGGCCTTTAAGCGGGGAATTTGAAATATCATCAATTAAAAAATAAATATATCAATAAAATAATAATGTTATCAACGTAAAATGCATAGAAATTAATTTAATATTCACAAATAATATGCTTATATTTATTTGGATTATGAAAAAACGGGATTTAATTCAATTTGAGCTAATAAAAAACTATATCTTAAATATCTGGTTTAGCATCTCTCTATTTGGTTTTTAGTATATTTTATTCGCATTTCAATTAATCTGTAAATTTACATTTGTCAAACCAGCTGTAAATTTGTAGCAATTATATTGAACGGATAAAAACCTTAACTTCCAATATTCTAGAATGTGCAAAAATGTATAACAAGGCAGAAAAAGTTGCATACTTTTGTAGTGGAAAACGTTACATTACTCACCATATTTTTCAGTAGATATAGCAGTTTGTTATTTTAAATGTTTTACTAACATTTTGTTGCTCCACTGTAAACTGAATAAATATATAATCTTTCCATTACGTCAAGTTGTTGTTATTGACAATTTTGCTTCATGTTTCTATTTGAAGAGTTGCACCTTCCGATTCGACTCTCCTCTTCCATAATGGCTTGACTTTTGCGCCAGTATCAAAGCGATATCAAAGCGACATAACAAACATCGTCATTGATTTGGTTTTGGTTTTGCTTTCAGTTGAAGTTTTGGCTTCGTTCTTGAATTTGAATTTCTTTCAAGTCTTCTGAGTAATATATTTTTTTATATATTTATGGCTGTTATCGACGGCAATGGGTCGATTAACACCTTGGCGCGCTGTCAACGCTCCCAAAACCATTGTCTGGTTCTATATAGAGGCATATTCGTAGATGATAATAACCAAAAGCAAATGAGTGTCGGGGAATCTAATCCAAAGTTGTAGCCAAAACAAACAGACAATAAAGCAAACCGGCAATAAAACCCACAATTGGCACATCGTCTTAATGAATAGTTGTCATATTATTTATAGACTTCTCCTCCTCTTCCCAAAACACTCCCCCCTCAACCATCCCTTTTCCCCTCTCTCGACTCGACTCACTCAACTCATTGCTCTCGATGAAGTCACAGAGAATAGTAAAAATAATTTGTTGTCATTTTGTTTATTTCGATTTGAGCAAAGCTAAAAACAAACACAATTGATCCTTAATGCATTTAATACATATTTTACTAATATAACTTATAATTGTTCTCATTTCCTTTTCTCGCAATAAGCAGATAAAGAAGATTCTGAATTCCTATCTCAATCGATATCTGATATTTAGATGTGGCAGCACTAGCTGCTTAAGCCAAGTTTTAAATTTGCTGACTTGGCCACGCTTGTAAATTACGTGTTCAGCATTCCATAGGTTTACAAAACGCACTATTGGAATGTGGAACAGGTAATTTACAAACACGTGTAAAAACGAAAACACATATTTCCATTCCATGGAAGGAAAACACTTTTTTTAACTTATCCCCCATCAAGTTCTATCAATCCAGTTGACTAACGTAATTATACGCATAATTGGAGCTCATATCTTGACATTCGTTTAGGTATAATTTACTGCAAACGAGACGAAATCAAATAATAGATTTCAATTTCAATTTGCATTTGATGTTGTGATTCCTAAAGCAGTGTAAAATTTTCAATACGAACGAATTTATATAATTTTTGTCATTTGATCTTATTTACAAAATTGGATGCAACTTATAATTTAATATATTTTCTTTTTAAATTCAATTTGATTTACAATTAAAACTATCTAAAAATAATATCTGGTAAGCCTTAACTTGTATTCCAAGTATATTTATATATTGTATCATATGGTATTGACGGTTACACAAATCGAATTGCGCAAATCCCCCTTAAAAAACTGAAATCATAGAAATCCTTTGATAAGCAAACATATTTTCACACTTTCCTTTGAAATGAATAAGATAAACAACTCAACTCAAGTGTTTTGTCTACGATTTGAGAACTTGGAAAGCGTTGTGAATAGGTGCGAAAGTCTCGATTTATTTGATCGATCCCAGAAAGCAATTGATGAAGCGGCTCAAAGATTTATCACATTTATTCGATCTGAAAATCAATTGACTTGATTATTTATGCCGACAGTTATAAACTATTAGCATAAATATAAAAATACAAGTAGGCTTTGAATTAGCTGGACAAATGAACGATTATCAGACACTCTCTATATAAATATTTTCAGTTTTTGTTTCTTTGTAATTCAATATGGAATTATTGCTGCGATTTCTGTGAATTTTCTAAACATATGTTATGTTAGTCGAAATACAGCTTGTTCTGAATTTACAGGGTAGACAAACAAGCCGCAGCTGGCTTTAAATTAAACAAACATTCATGAAATGAGCGCATTCACAAGTAAATGCTAAAATGTATCTGCAGACGAGAGAGACAGAGAAAAAGAGAGAGACAGAGAGTTGCCAAAATGTTGTTAATTTAAATACAAGCAAGAAGAACAACGATGGCTTAAAAGGATCCACAATAAATGTGTGTTAGCCCTATTTGTGTTTCGCATATCGTATTTTTTGTTGAATCTAATGCCAAACTCACGCGCCAGACAGACGGTCATTAAACAGTTCGTTCGCTTTTTCGCTTTTCGCGCTAACTTGGCTAACAGCTGAGCAGTAAAACAGCTGGCCAAATGCCAGCACGTGCAGAGTAAATTTATAATACATCGCTCTCGCTCTCACGCTTGCTATCTTGCTCCTGTCTTGATATTATGTATTGTGTGGGTTTTTTAACTGTGGCCAAACACGCTGCAAAGTTGTTGCCAACTGCAATGAGTTTCAATCAATGTCAATAGTCAATGCACACAAGTGACGACGACGACAACAACAAATACAAATACAACATTTGCTGGCCCTGGTGCTGCCTGTTGCCAATCAGGTTTTTTTTTTTGCGCTCATAATGAAAACAACAACAAACATAACAATAGCGGGGCAGCTGATGCTGTTGATCACGTGACTTTGTTGCAAGTGTTTTTGTTGCTGTTTCTGTTTCTGTTGCTGTTTCTGTTTTTATTGCGTTTCCTGCTGCGCCCCAAAACTAGTTTACAGTCCAAACTGATCGGCTGACGATCGCTTACAACTACATATACAAGTGTATATATATACATTCATATAAACATATGTATTTGGTACATGTGTATGTGTGGATAAATCACATGATTGCGATCATGCGGAGCTCGAGTGAGAGCACTCCACTCCACTCCTCGCTCTCCTCTCATCTCTCCTGCTGATCTCCCGTTCAATTCGAGTCGAGTTCAGTTGGTTTTTTGTTTTTATGGTCAACTGACGTCGCCCCAGAGACTCGACATTTTAATTGAAATGTTTGACAGCAACACAGATCCCCCACCCCCACCCCCAACCTCAATCCCAGTCACAAGTCACATTTTTAGCAGTCGCAGTCACAGTCACGAATATATAGTGAAATGTACTTCACAGTTAATTGCTTCCAATTGCCACAACAAATTCAATTCAAATTTATTTACCATCGATCTTTAGAGACACAGCTCCGCAATGAACCGCAGTTTATGTTCCGTTTTATTCTCCCAGCTGCCTCATTAAACAAAACGCATTTTTCAATTAACGCAAATGAATATAAAAAATAAATAAAATGGAAAAAATGCAGCAGCAACAAAATAATAATAATAATAATAATAATGAGAGATATCTCGGGGGTCGCTCAAGTATATTGAACAAACTCGTAAAAGTACAATGTGTAAATTTGCTTTTAATTATGAATAAGTCGAGACTTTAGGTCTCCAGTCTGGAGTCGAAACATCCAAATATTGAACTGCACAATAACAGAAAAGAAGATGCCATTGAACCGCAAATTTGGAAATATTGGAAACCCCAAATTCATAGAAGCTAAAAATACTCGTCTTTAAATGTTTAATCTTGTTAAGTAACTCTTAAATTAGTTGACTGATTAATAAGTTGGATGCGAAGCGTTGCCACCTTTGGCCACTTAGTCTATGTATGTCTATAGTCTATAATCTCTATAATTGAAATTCAGAAATAACAGTTAGTGTGATATGAATAGTTTAAGTGCTGTCAACTTAATCAAAGCTACACAATATATCAATTAAGCTCTAATTTTCATATGTAGTTTGAATTTTCGGGAAGATGGAAGACTAATAAAATACAAAGCAACAAAAAAAAACTCCATTATAAAAACACAATTAATTTCCTCGTCCGGAAAAGACAAAAATGTATTTTTAGTATTTGCGTCGAATGAAAAATTAAATTTAGACATTCCCACGGCGTGAATTACCAATAAAAATGCATATGAAATTCTACGTAGCTCAAAATATTTCGACTGCTAAATGTTTATAAATAACTGAGGAGCAATTAAATAATGGTAATTTGTATGTCCTGATGGAAGGTTCGAGGCAAACCCTCCATTGAAATGAAGTAAAAACTTCTCTCTTCTTTGCCTTTTGATTTCTCACACATTTTTATCGTGCTGTCTGTGGGCCGCAGTTTTGAGTGATGATACGATAGCAAATCAAATTCTACGTTATGAAGGACAGAAATAAAAATAAAGAATGTTGAAAAAAAAAAAGCATAAAAAATGCCACGCAAAAGTTAATGGGAAATCAATAGACAACAACCACAATAGGGACGATGACGTTAAAATGACGACAACGCGGACGACCAAGCTTGATTTACGGTCACGACACAATACAATGATGATGATACTTCGAAAAGGACTGGAAATCGTCACAGGCGACAGTCTAGAATCAACCATCGGAGGGAGTCGCGAGTCCCCAATGACCCCAAAACGTCATCATCAGTTAGTCAGAACGACGCGACGACGTCATAAAGCTCCAAATGCTGATAACGCAACAAATGGTATAAAACATATCGACACAAATATGTATGTCAAGAAGTCTCAAGCTGTCTGGGGGAAAACACTAATGCCCATATCTTAGGCAGATAGACTTAGACAAGACACAAGTTTATAATTGAAACACAATAGAAACAGACCCTGATAACTGTTTAATAAAAATATTACTTAGATCCCCGAACACGACGCGTGCTCGTGGTCGTGCCCTTGGTCTTCTGCTTCTGCCCACTCCTTTCCCGTCGTCCTTCTTTGCTGCATTGGGAATTACCCAACACAATACACTGACCCCGCGGAGTCGATAACACGTGATCGATTAAATACATTCAGTCACGATCACGCATTATTCACGCTATTGCAAAGAATTCGCGAGTTCATATTTAAATAAACGAAAGATTTCAGCTTCAATTTGAATCGAATTGAATTTATGTATCTGAATACATTTCATTTGCATTGTAAATAAGTTATCGATTGGTAATCGATAGCTCAAGTCAATGAAAACTTCTGGAAATGAAATGAAAACTGAACTCAAAATATAATCTTGCTGAGGTTTCATATTGCCAAAACTGTCAACTAGCAAATGATAGAACTAAAAACACCCTGTAAATGTAAGTATAAGCAGAGTTGACACTTTTAATTACAAATAACACTGTAGTGAATTGAATCACTAGTAATATAAATAAAAAATAATATAGAGGTTTAAATTTAAATGTTAAAAACGAGTTGCCTATTTTTTTAAAAAAAATCTATTCAATTAACTCGATATATCGTCAAAAATGATCGAGTTTAAGTTAATGAAAATCGCTTTCGCGAAAATCAATTTTGTTGTAAATTTTTTAATGTATTTTACATAATTTTTTAAATCGCTTTTCGTGTACAGGGTATAACAGAAAGTGCCTGGCTTATTACAAATGTGACAACAAAACGATAAAAAGCAACGAGGCTCGAGTGTTTAAGCTTTAGCCATAAATTGTTGCTTACAATGGGCCAAGCAAATTGGCAACTGGGCAATGGCCAGTGAGGCAACGTGCCTGTCTCGATACACCCGAATAACCGTTAAGTAATAGTGTCTATATATGCTAACTTACATGTACGGAAAGTCGAATTCGTCTATATATGCTTGTATATGTACATACTCGTATATAGATTTTCGATTTTGACTGTCATTTGTCGAACCATGCGAATGTCACGTTAATTTCACGCAAATGAGCAAACAGCAAATACTTGTAAATTAGATTGGAAAATATTGCACAAATGTTTACAAATCATAAAAACGTTCCGACTTGTTCAAAATTCACACAAAAAGTGCAATACCTTCCTCGCCCCCCTACCCTTTCAACCAATCAACCCACCCACAATTTCAACACCTTCTACTGCCCTCCATCCATCGGTTGGTCGAGCAAATCAACAGCGCAAATACAGCCAATAAATATAAATCAAAAGCTGATTTAGAGCATTTGTCGATGGTTACGATTTCGATTCGGTTACGAACTGTGTACCCCCCACCCATGACACTTGCCCCCCGCCCCTACAGATTATCGAGTTTGTTTTTCATGTTTCTGTTGTTATTGTTTGCCTTTTGCTGTTTTTCGCTAAAACCGTCGAAAAATAGCAAAGCTAATAGCAAACAAAACAAAAATAAATAAAATTCAAGAAAAGAGACAGCAAAAATAAAACATCCATCCGCCACAATACAAAAAAAAGTGGAATTTATTTACTCATTACAATAGGCAGAAAAGGAGCAAATAATGGAAAAGTGTTAAAGGCTCTTTCCTATACAAAGCAAATGTACTTTTTGTAGGGTCAATTAGTTGATTAAACAAATTCCAGCGAAACTATTTCAATGGGTAGAAATTCGATCAAAAGAGTTAAGTGATCGGCGATCAGAAATTATCGGATTCGTTAAGATAATGAATAAAAATCGCATAGAAATGTAAATAAATAAAGTTGGACGCAACTAGGATAAGTTACAGAGAATACCAAATGTCGATCATGTCACATTGAACATGATTGATTATGATAGTAATTAATAAAATTTAAAAAATATATAAAATAACAAGGAATATATAAAATACAAAGACAGGATGATAGATAAGACATAAACAAAATAAAAATTTCGACTTAAAAAAGAAACAATTTTCAATCGAATTATGAACAACAATTTCAATTATCTAATGCAGCGGTGGGCACGAAATCTGAATTAGGGAGCTCTACAAAACCATCAACAATAACAACCCTATTAGAGTCTACCTAAGCTGGGAGCAGCCGCTGCTCCCGGAGCCACTGCGCGCCCACCGCTGATCTAATATCATACATAACAAAGCGATGACAATTGAAAGCCCTATTGATATATTGATCCTTGAGATAAGATATTGCTATGACAGATCATACGATAGTGGGAAAGTATTACGAGTATGTATTCCATAATCGCATCCGATAACATGAAGCTGACTCTCAAAATGAAAGAAAATTGCTTGGGCGTCGACATTGAAATCAAAGTGCAGTCAATTATAGATATAGATACTCCCCCCAACCACTCGAGCGGTGTTAACGTTCCTTAACTATATTGGCTAGGCAACCGACTAACGAGCTAAACTATCGTTGCTATTTTTGGGAGAGTTTGTATAATCATTAAGCGAGCGCGTGTTGATTTTTTCGATTTACCCCATTTCTAGTTTCAATTATGATTGCTGATAATTCAATTATCAAGCAATTAACGTTTTGAATGAAGCGTCCATAAACATGTTGAACTAACTTTGGACGCAGCCCGGCACACGGCTAACAGGGGGGGATTGGGGAACAACTAAGTGAAATGAAAAGCGATACACGCGAATACAAAAATCAATAACAGCACAATCAATAATAATCGTTGCAAAAGCACAAATAAAGCACTTCACGAATCATCATCATCAACAACAACAACAAGAGAAATAACAGCAATATCGACTAGAGAAACAATATTCGAGTACTCGTTTAAGGTTATAAATGACAAGCAACAATAGCCATAAAATTAAACATTTTATAAGTGAAATACAATAAATACTTCCCTGAAATCCCAGTTGCAATAAACTATTTACTCTTTCTTTATTGCATTGTTCAAAGAGCAATTTAATACATCAAGAAGAAAATTTCTCAAATAATTTCGAATTGAATATACAATTTAAAATTGTATATTTACATTTGACCTTCTTCAAACTTATTTTCGAGTCCCAGCAGTTACCCAAAAGTGGAATATCTTTGTCAGAATCAATTGTACAACATCAATGACATGATGAAATAATAAAAAAAATAATTGTTTTCAACAATTCAACTATAGTACAATTACTTTATCCAAATTTACTGTATTTACTAGTAAAAAGGACTTCGCTATAACATTTATGAATAACTAATTTTCTCCTTTAACAATAGAAAGGTTTTTTAATCCGATTCAGGGAATTGTGAAGTAATTCAAAATGTATTTCGTATAATATATTAAATTGTTTAATAATTTAAATTTAATGTATTAAATTGTCTATGGCATGAACGGGGACTTGAATACAAAAAACTAAAATATATCAACTATTGAATACAAATGATAATTTACCTCCAAATTCCCTAATTCCCAACAACAGACTGACTGACTGACGTTTAACTTGTTGCCGTGTCGCTCGACAGAAGGTCTCAGCAAAGAGATGGCACACTTTATTTATTTATTTATTTTTTGTTGGGACAAAAGAAATCATCAGGCTAGGGCATGATACAATGGAGGCCATTCAATGAAGAGGGATTAGAGGGTGTCGCACAACTTCAAGTGCATTTATATATCGCATTGATACTGACTTACATTCAGTGTATATTATATGTACATATATATACTAACATATATAGATAGTAAACAGGGTCTGTCCACTTAGTCAACCTTATCGACGGATGATAATGTGTAGGAAAACGATGACGTTGATGCCTCAACTTCAACCGAGTCCCATTTTCAATCCCCATTTTGCTGATTATGTTTTGTTTGACATGTGTTTTGTTGTTTGGATGATAAATCACGCGGCTACCGCCAAAACCCCGATTAGCTTCACCAAATTGGCTAATAAAATGAGAACAACAAAAAAATAAATAAACAGGCTAAGGCCATAAATTAGACTCTATTAAGTAGCAGGATGACCCGTTAGCTACCTGCCCTGCCCACCCAAAAACACAAACAGTTTCATTATTTTTTCGAGTATTTTTTAAACTATCTTAGAACTGTTAGTGTGTATGGATTGATTTACAAAAATTATACACATATTAAGTTGAACTCAACAAATGCAGGGGCAAAGTTTGCATTGTAAGAAATGTATTTAAAATATCTATTAAAATTTTAAAAAGTGAAAGCAAAGCAAAGATTTTTTTTATTCTCGAATCAATCGGAAAGAATTAAGTGAAACATACTTTTAGGATCGCAAATAATTCTACACAGCTTTGTCACATTTGTATAGAATTCTGTAAAGATATTTAAAACATTTCGCTATTATATAAGTTTGCATCACTTACAGACCACTTGTCCATTGATATTACTTCTTATATTTTTAAATAAATCTTCCAATTTGATTAGAAAAAGTTTAGAGAAATAAATAGTAATAATTACAGCGTTAGTTACAAATGCTTCATTTTTATATTAGTCAGACAGATATTAAGTAAAACTTACTTTAAGGATTGTCGGAAAATCAAAGATGTTTTATTTTATACCACTTCAAAGCTTCAACTGTATCTTGCATTGCTGTTAAATCGATACTTAAGTTAAATTTTTTAAAGAAATTGTATATTCAAATATTAAATAAATTCTAACAATTTTATAACTATAATCAGTTTAAAATAATCAAAACCAAACAAAATTATGCTGATGAAGGCGATTTTCGCAGATATAATCTTCTTTGTTTTTGAATGAGTTTTTCTTTAATAGCATAATTTTTCAATTTTATAGTTCGTGTAAACTTCTTATATCATAATTTTTATAATAAAAATTAACGAGTGTTTACTTCATTAGTAATAACTAACCTGTTGTCCTGTTGTCATCTACAGCTGGCGACACGTTCCATAGAGCCGTCATTTGGGCTGCTTTTCGGAGACACGCTTAAAGATCTCAATGTGGGCACAACTGGAGCGGCGATCATAATCAGCACGATGGATGTGTGCATGAACTTCTCGGGACTGTTTGTGGGTCCCTTGCTGAAGGAGTTCTCGTACCGGAAAGTGGCCATAGCCGGATCATTGCTCTGTGGACTGGGACTGGCATTGACCTCACCGGCATCCACAATGGCCCACATCCTGAGCACCTACGGTGTGATCAATGGCATTGGCGTGGGCTTGTCGACATCGGCAGCATTTGTGGCATTGAATCATTACTTTAAGCATAAACGTGGCCAGGCCGTGGGTTTATCCATGGCGGGCACGGCGATAGGTATGTTGATAATGCCGCAGCTTGTGAGGATTCTCCTCGAGGCCTTTGGGTTTCGGGGTGCGGTTCTTTTGCTGGCTGGCGTTGCGTTAAATGCCACCGTTGGCTCGGTGCTCCTGCAACCCATCAAGTGGCACATGAAGGAGGAATTCGACGACGAGGAGCTGATGTGTATATCGGCTATGCCGACGCCACAGCCTCAGATGCAGCCGACATCGATGTCGGGCGGCGGTGCGACGGCTTCGCCCGAGTTTAAGGTCATCAAGGAGGATGGCAACGAGGAGGATGCGCTGCCCGAGCTGAACACATTGCTCTTCAACAAACACAATCCGCACAATCCACACTCGATGCGCAAAAACTACTCTGAGATGGCCATGAATACGATGAACGGCTCCCGGCTGGGTCTCCCCAAGCGTCCTACCTTTCCCCGCATCATGTCCCTGGCGGGCGTGCAATCCGCGGATGTGGGCAGCGGCAGTTATCCATCCCAGGCGGAGGTGAACACTACGCAGTTGCGTTGTCGCAAGGCATCGGTTACCTCGAATCTATCGTATATGGACTTCACCGGCTCCATACTCCAAGTCCATCTCAATACCGGCGACGATGAGTTCGAGCGAAATGATCGCGAACTGCGACGTGTTGGCACCGCCACGGGCAGCATTCTGGGCGGACATCGGGATAGTTTCATCAAAATGAAGCCCACCGAGTTGGAGAAACAAACGGAACTGGCCGACGAGGAGGCCAAGAAGAATGCCAAGAAGCTCGGATTCTGGCGTCGCTTTGCCGATCTGCTCGACATTGCCATGCTGAAGGACAAGATGTTCCTTAATCTGCTATTTGGCCTCTCCATTTTCTATGTCGCCGAGATGAACTTCAAAATGGTGACGCCCTTCTTCTTTGCCAATCTGGGTTACTCCAAGTCCGATGTCGCCAAGTGTCTATCGATAACAGCGATTACGGATATTGCCGCCAGAATTGTTCTTCCGCCATTATTCGATAGAACGACAATCAAAAAGCGCACCATCTTTCTTGTCTCGATCATTTTTGTGGCACTCACGCGTTCCAGTAAGTAAAACTGATTAAATATATAGTTTAAACAAGAACACTTCAGTGGAGTGTCCTCGACAGAAAAATTGCTCAGTAGCCACATTGCAATATACATAGAAATGAAAGGCAAATCAAGTAAATGCTACAAATCATTACTCTGCAGATTGAGAACATACAAAACATTGGTAATTTATGATACAGAAATCCGATTTCAGAAAAGTTTCTTCAGACTGTCTAAGACAGCGGTGGGCACGCAGTGGCTCCGGGAGCAGCGACTGCTCCCAACTATTTTTCTGCCTATTTGGCGCCGTAAAGTCGCACAGAAGACTCGCTGTTGATATTTTTATATTGTTATTGTTGTGCTTCTGGTCTAAGACAATGTGAAACACACAATCTGTAACGTTGGTTGACGTGTCTCAAGAAACAACAACATTTTTCATACTAAAAGTAGACTTTCGACCAATTATTCATATCGGGATCCGATCCGATTAATAACTTCAAAGCTGTCAAAGTTTTCAAATCAGTTAAAAGAGTAAATCTATTGATTTCCATTGATATGAATATGAAACAGAACATTATGTATCGTATTTATCAGCATGATTAACTCAAATATCAAGATTCCCTATGAACAAATGAATAGTATCAAACTTTCCACTCTGCTCCTATTTTAGTTATGGCCGAGCAAACGGAGTGGACGCAGCTGATGGTTTGGTTGTCCATCTGTGGTTTCTTTCGCGGCTCCGCTTTGAGCAACTTTACACTCACCGTCTCCGAGTATTGTTCCCTGGAGAAGCTGCCGTCGGCCTTTGGCTGGCATCTCGTGGGCAAGGCGCTATTTGTGATATGCTTTGGGCCATTGATTGGTAAGTAATCCCACACCTGGTCTTCTTCTCTTTTCCAAAATGGTATTTATATTCGCTCGTATTCTTTTTTCAGGTCTAATTCGTGATGTTACCGATAGTTATCCTATTTGTATACACACGCAGAGTGTTTGCATCATGATTTGCGCCTTTGCCTGGGGCATTGAGTATCTGGTGGAGTTTGTCCAGTCACGTCGTCGCACCGCGGATGCGGCACAGTTGCCCACAGCAACAAACGAGACAGCAACAGCAGCAGGGACAGCAGCTCCCGAGGATGTTAAGCTGTAATATGGCCAAAGATCAAGAGAGGATTGTCAAAAGATGCATACACATAAATCAATATACATATATTATCTATATCAAGAATCAAAAGAAAAACAAAACATACAACTCATTAACTTAATACTTAATTAGCTACATTGCAACGGTACACATGAGGGGTATTCATAATGGCAAAAAGTGTTGACTAAATTGTGAAAATCAAATCTAAAATGAAACAAAGACTAATCTGAGCTGAAACCGTTTCAGTTATTTGAGAAATGTTTGAGATTTTATCGTGAATATCCCCAACTACTTTGCCACACTACAACAGAGCGATATTTCCTAAAGAAAATAAAAAATAGTAAATCCCAGATCTGTTTAGTATATAAATAAAACTGAAAATAATTTTGCCTTTAACATGTACTAGTGAATACCCCTCACATACTATAGCGTTTGCTTATGTATATTTTATGTAATTCCCCCTCTGTTAAACTGAGCAGAGTTACATTTTTTGTTTGTTTGTTGGTTTATAAAGAAATCATTATAAGATGAATAAGAAGACGAACAAATAGAAGAGAATTGCCAGTTTTTACAACAAAAGGAAACGAAACAAATAACAACAAAGTGCGTTTAATTCTAAATATCATTATAATTATTAGTTAATCGTCTTTATCATTATTATTATTATTATTACTTTTATTATATTATTTTTTTTTTGTTTCAAAATTTCTCTCCATTTTGTTTATTAAATGAACTTGTATGTGATAGTTCAAAGATAGTTAATAAGCTAGCATCTAAAACATAATAAATACAAAAATATAAACAAAATTAAAAATTCATTTAAAAAATAATGACACTAAAAGCAACAAAAAATAAACAGGCTTTAAAATTGATTAAATGTACCTTTAAAACAACGACAACAACTTAACATATACTAACTAAAAACTATACTAAACTGAACAACTAAATAATACAAATAAAAATATGAAGTGAAATTGGAATTGGTGTACAGATACATATATCAATTGACCCGATTTGATACACCTATTTACATACATATATACACACTAACTATAAATGATATACTTAATTATATACATGCATACATACATATATACTTTATATAGATAAAGGGCCAAGTTAAGTGAACTGAAAAATATGTTAGGAAAGATCAAAGACGGACACCTCAGCCAGGAGTTGTCAGAGAAATTCAAAAAGAAATGCCAATACATTTATGCAACTCTCTCAAGAGACAGAGAAATGAAGAGAGCAAGTGAGAGAAAAGCGATAGGTAGATATAACAATCCCACCAGCAACAATATCATCGAACACGAGGAATTAAAGCCAATAATATGCCAGAAAAACGAACTACTTATTAAAGAGAACTTATTATTTCCTTTTGCCAACATGTCGTATACGAAACTTGATAGCTGTATATTTGACTCTCAAGAGAGTCCAGCGACATACGAACTACTTTTTTGGAGACCCAAGACCCTATTTGCAATTGCCTTATTGTAAGATAAATGAACACGGAAAACGGAAAGCAATAAATTTTTTGCTAAACGCGATGCCATGACCAAATAAACTAACAACAAAAAACACAGGGTAAAACAATGAAGAAGAAGATAACTATTACCATAAATGTATGTATCACTTGCAGAGTGACTACTGTACACAAAACACGGTTAGCTTAAGTTCAAAAATCCTTATAAATACACATACCCCACAGTATGTACTTAAGAATTGATTAAGAATAAAGATTGTGTGTAGACCTGATTTTTTTTAATATATATAAACTACATATATATATATACAACTATGTTTAGTTATATTATATTATTAACTATACATGCATATATATATATTTAGATAACAATGTAATCTTTACGATATGCATAGACGATATTGTAGCCTTATACATATACAAATGTATATGATATCAAACTGAAATAAAGTGATATAAAAAATTAAAAAAATGTGTACGGATTATGTTTTGGATTATTTTTAAAATATAAGCCCTAAGGGAAAAAAGATTAATGAAAACTGTTGTTCTTCCTGTATAACGATCTACATGTAACATCTACAAGATCTATGACAATATCCAGATTTTGGAGTACTTTCTTGGTTGAAAGCTGTAAAAAAGAATAAAAGTTAATTTAAACTGTTTAAGAGCTGAAGACAGGATATCACATAGTCGACTAAAAGCCGTCAATATTTATCAATCTAAAGATAGGTCTGTTTTTTATCATAAAAGAAAAGTGAAGATAGTATATCAAAAATGAAAGCAGTTTTAATTATCAGCTTGTGTTAAATAAAACCATATAATTTTTTTTTGGATTCCAGACCACTGAGATAATATAATGTTGATAAGACAGGCAGATATCGGTGTTCATATCTAATGGTAAGAAGCGGTGCAATACACGCCTTTCACCCACTTGCACAATTATAGGGTATAAAAAAAAAAAAAAATTATAGAGCTGCGATATGGAGTATTTCGAGGAAATCGGAATGTACGTATGAACATCATGAGATTGAGCAATCACTATCATTTTCTGTAACGCAATGACGACGATGCTTTCAGCTAATTGTTGTTGTGCATTTGGACGATCTCCGTCTTTGGGTGTAACAATAAAAATTGGCGAGAAGTGCAAATAGGTTGTAGTCGTAAATGTTTTGTGATGCGTGAAAAATAAATTTATATATCTATAAATTAGAAGTACATACTACATCTCGAGGGTGTTGGGCTGGAAGAGACCAATAAATCTCACGGGGATTTCAGGAGGTGGGATGTTATGTTATCAGAGCAACAGTTGCCCCTGTAAAACTGATACGAAAACGATAGTTGACTTTTCTAGCTACTGTTTTTGTAATTGCTCACAGAAAATAAATAAATTCTAGTTGAAATGGGGCGTGGCACGGAAGCAGCAAGATCAGCAACAGCAGCAGCAACAGCAACACCATCTTAACTGGTACACATCATCAGGGCCTGTTTGCATAATCTTATCTTTTAGGGCTTTAGATGTGGGGATCATAATAAAACTAATTGCTACTGTCAACGAGAAGATACTGATGATGATGAGACAATGATGTTGTTGCTGTTGTTACTGTTGTCGTCTGCCAGTCGCGATGGAATAGAATTATGCGGAACGAGTCCAATCACTTATTGTCCAACATTCGAGCTGCTAAGATGACGGCGACAGGAGCAGGGAAGCCAAAATCCTATCAACTGGTGCCACCGGATGGCGGCTTTGGCATTCTCGTCTGCATTGGCATGGCGTTTCCCTTTGTAAGATAAAAATAAAGAAAGTAATAAGTTTTTAAAAGTCAAATCGCATATAGAAGTCCGATCTTAGCCACAATAGTTTTAGATAATTAAAATATTGCTAAATACAAAACTAGTGAGTTGAAATATCTCAAGAAACAAACAATTTCATCACACTACGTTTTGATCGTTGACTGATCATTTCTATGACAGCCATATGATATACATAGTTGTCCAATATTTAGCAAACTTGTTTAAAATGTACGATGTAGCGATCAGTTATGAATAAGAGAGTCTTAAAGAAATATACATCAGGAAAGAAAGTTTTCCCATACCAAATACATTTTGTGAGACAATTATAATAGCCTTAGAAATATTGTAATATTTTATATATCTTATAGATCAGTGGCTTATCGGCGCTGCCATCGTTCGGCCTGGTCTTTGGAGACTTCCTGAAGAGCATTGGAGCGGAGACCAGTGCGATTGCCATAATAACGAGCACTTTCTTTTGTGCCATGAGCTTTGCGGGCTTGTTTTCCGGCTCGCTCTTCCGCAGATTTGGGCTGCGTCGCGTCGGTTTGACGGGGGGAATTCTGTATTTTGTGGGAACGGCATTGCAGATATTTGCCAACTCGACGCTGCATCTGATCTTCTCGTTCAGCCTGGTGCAGGGCATCGGATTCGGATTGTGTCTGCCCACCTGCTACACAACGTTCAACAATTATTTTGTCCAGAATCGTGTAATGTGGATGGGATTTGCACAGACACTGATTGGACTCGGCTCGATGGTTTATCCGATTGCCATGCAGAAATTAATGGAATGGTACGGATTCCGTGGTTGCCTTCTGATACTCACCGGAATTAATGCCCATGCTGTGCTGGGCATGCTTCTCATGCAGCCCGTGGAGTGGCATATGAAGAAAGTTCCGCTGGAGGAAGAGGAAACGCAACTGCAGGCAACAGCAACACCGCGACCGACTGTCGTGGTGCATGTGCAGCCGGAGACGCCATTGAAGCCGATACCTGAGCTGGAATTCATACCGATGCCGGGTAGTGATCATATCACTGATTCCCTGTCCGTGTCGCGTTTCAGTTCGCGGCGAGTTTCCCGCACCGAGGAGCACATGCTCAAACATCCCACCAGTCGCTCCTCGAGCATTACCAGTCTGGGCAATTGGACCGGTCCCGTGGTGGTAACCGATGCCTCGCCACAAATGATGCACAGTCTCCAGGCATCGCGACGTCAGTCCATTTGCAGTGCTCTTCCTCCTGTCGCGTCTCCCGCAGGCATTTCACCTCCGCCGACCAAAAAGAGTCTCTGTGCCACCATTGTCGATTTCCTGGATCTGACGCTACTCAAGCAACCCGTCTATGTCAACATTGTGCTCGGCATCACCTTTGCCCTCTACTCGGATATCACGTTCTTTACCATGCAGCCCATATATCTATTTGATGAACTCGGCTACACCAAGGTGAGTTGCAACCCTATAATAAACATAAGTAAAAAAAAATATATTAATTATAAATATATTCTTGGATTATTATATTATCTATGAACATATACTGTTATAATAATTATCTAATTATAATTAGAAGCGTGTGCTGATGCTCTTAATTTGTAGCTATCTAATCTTAACCGAAATCTTCACAGATGGTCGGGATTTAGGCGGGTTAGCTAGATAAATAAAACTGGGTAAATTGCTTTATCATTAGCCTGACAATGATTTTTGTTGAGACATAATGTGAGGTATCGATAAGATTTATAGTTATTCAGATTGATCAATGATACTCATCGAAATGCCCTACTTTCAAAAAACAGAAAAAAAAAATACTAGCGAAAAGATTTTTGAAAAAAATTGTATGCAGTCACTTAGAATTGTTTGAATTAGAATTGTTTTTATTGGAGACTAAGGAAAACTTTGAAAAAGGACTTTTACAAAATTTTTAAATTCTCCATGGGTACTTAATGGATTAAAGAAATGTTTGTATCATTTAATAGGAATTCAAATGAATAGCAGATTAAGTTAAGAAATCTGCATCAAATCTTTTTTGCAGAGCTCGCAAATAACAGTTAACACTTTCAGTGTGTCGGAAAATAACAGTTATTAGCTGACAGAATGATAAAAGGGATAAAAACAAAACATTAATTTCTATTTTTTCTCAGTAGGCTTATCAGTCAAGAAATAACATTTAATTTTGTTTCTTTATGGTTGTGTTACTCAAAAACTGTTTCGTCTGGAAAAAAATCGAAAGTGCCTTCTGAAAATTTAAAACGTTTTTTTTTTTTGCTACAATTTTGCGTAAAATGGGTCGTGTTAAAAACATAGTTCATTCTTTTTTTAACTATGATAGCAAATTAAATAAATCGGAATGCAACGTGTGTGGCAAAATATTAACTGGAACTTATATTAAAAATTTAAAACGTCACAAGTCTCGGTTGAAAGATTTTTTTCTGCGCTTTATTTTATCCTAACCGATAAACGTAGCGTTCTAAGTGCGGAAAATATTAATTCACTTTTAATTGTAAAGCTTAATTCTAAATAACAATTTTTAATGTAAATAAAAATAGTTACCAAAAAAATTATCTTGTTCTGTGGGTGTATTGCTTTTTCGGGAGTTTGTGTCGATTTTTGCGCACCTAAAACAAAAACAACTTGAAAAGACACTTTTGACTAACACTTTTGTGTTTTGCTCATTTGCTAACAGTTATTCCGGGAGCACTAGCTCAACAGTCTTTTTATAACTGTTATTAGTATACAGAAATAATTTATTTTCTAAATGGAAAATACTGAGCAGAGAGCACAAACGAAAAGAAGTAAGTGTTTCTCTCAGTGAGAAATCTTCTGGGTTTTACTTTATTTCTCTTTTTTCAGTGAACAGATCGAAAAAAAAATAAGTGTTAACTGTTATTTGCGAGCTCTGCTTTTTTGTTATACAAAAATTTGACAGTTAGGGTGAATGAAAACATTAGTGGTTCACTGTATATAAGAAAACCAACAGACTTACCAATGTACATACAGTCAGACCAACATTTATTCGTACACTTAATATTTAGTACTTTAATGGCTATTGTAGGTCATGTTTACTTAGAATAAAATTTTTTTTTGTTAAATATGAGAAGAACAATCATTTTTTAATAGTATTCCCAAGAAAAGCAGCCGTTAATTTCATATGCACAAGGAGTGCAGCATCAACATCAAAAAATGAACCGAAAAGACGACCAACAATTATTCGTACACTGTAAGTTCAACCTCCGCCAACACTCACATTTACCGTTGTTTGCGATTCTTTTTTGTAACATTCGTTGACATAGGAAATAGTAAGTGCATTTCTCTAAAAATTTAAGAGATTTGACGCTGATTTACTTTCAATTGCGATAAAATGAGGAAAAATGGGACGAGGTCAAGATGTTTCTCCCGAAATCCGCAAGCTTATCCTTAAGCTGCACTTGAAGAAGCGAAGTCTTCGCGCAATTGGACAGGCTGTCAATAAGCCGCATTCCACAGTGCAAGGCATAATTAAAAACTACACTGAAACCGGTGATCTGAGACCAAACTATCATCAAGCTGGCAGACCGAGCAAATTAAACATAAGAGAACAACGCAGTTTGGTAGTTTCTGTGATCAAAAATCCAAAAATAATCTCCATTATATTGTGCCTAAATGTTCAGGAGGGGGTGCAAAAACAAGTCTGTCCCCAGACTATTCGCAACTGCTTAAAAAATGCTGGTTAACATGGCCGAGTTGCTCGTCGAAAGCCATTTATTTCAATGGTAAACAAAAAAGATGCTGAAGTTTGCCAAACTGCACGTTGGGAAGCCTGATTCTTTCTGGGAGAACGTCATATTTAGTGATGAATCAAAATTTAATATGTTTGGGCATGACGGTCCTTCAAAAGTCTGGCGCAAAGTCAATAAAGCCTTGAAGGAAAATATTATCATTCCCACAGTTAGGCATGGTGGCGGAAATATAATGATTTGGAGGTGTGTATCTGCAGCTGGAGCTGGAAGAATGGTCTTCATCACTGAAAAAATGGATCAGCATGTGTACAAGAAGATTTTGGTTGAAAATTTACACGCAAGAGTCGCTGAATTAGGCCTTGATCCAAAAACATTTATCTTTCAGCAAGATAATGAGCCTAAACACACGTCGTACAGTGTTCAGGAGTGGCTCATTTAGCATTTCAAACAGCTTAAAAGCCCACCCCAGTCACCAGACTTGAACCCCATTGAGCACGTGGGGAATTTGCTGGAGACAAGGATCCGAAAACACCAGATAACTTCAAAAGAGACGCTGAAAACAGTACTAAGCGATGAATGGCCCAAAATCAGCGCGAATAACACCAACTATTTGATTAAAAGCATGCAGAGACGCTTAAAAACTGTTATAGATGCCAACGGTGGTCCTACAAATTATTAAATTAAATATGCACTATGCCAATTATAGTAATTAAGTTTGAGTTGTGTGCACTGTACGAATAATTTATGGTCGCAGAAAAGTGCCTTATTTGATTAGATTGTAAGATTGTCTGGCTTAAAACCGAATTTATCTTGTTTTTATTTTAAAGCACGCATTAAAAATATTCCTTCATTATACTAAAATTTTTATTTTTTTAACTAAGTCAACTGCTTACCGTTTATGAGCGAAAATACTTTGAAATATCAAGTGTACGAATAAATGTTGGTCTGACTGTACATATTGGTAACCCTGATTGCATTAACTTCGATTACACATTACCAAAAAAACGTTTATGGGCCTTGTGCGTGTATTTTAAATGACTACAAAAACAAAAGTGCACGACTTCCAAAATATCAAAAAAATCCGTAGTTTGATAATTTTTGTTTTATAATATAATATTATTATAAGGCGACACAAGCACTAATGACGAAAGATTCATCGCACACGCACCATGTGGTTCAAAATGGCTGCGCAGTTTTTTCCCTGTTGTCCGCCATCTTTGAACTTTTTGCTTTGCCATGCGAACTACAGCTATCTCAGTTGCGCGCACGCGCACATTTTGCACAATGGTAACAGTCTAGTTGCGGCTCTACTCAAAAAAAAAATAAAAATTTTAATTTAAAGAGGGCGATTTATTATAAATTTTGGTGAAACAATTTTTACCGGGTCTCTGCTAGTTTTTTTTTAATTGAATTTTGAAATTTTGGTATGTTCAATGCAAAATGCACAAAGCAACCATGCAAAAGCTCATTTTGCAACACAAATTTAAAAATTCCATTAAAAAAACCTAGCGGAGACCCGCCAAAAATTTTTCACCAAAATTCATTATAAATCGCCCTCTTTTTAATTTATAATTTTATTTATTTTTTTTTTTTGAGAGTAGAGCCGCAACTAGACCTTTACCCAAAATTCAATTTATTCTACACTCTTCTATTAATACATTTATGCCTGCTTTTGTATGATTTTCTTTTATTTAACGAAACACAATATTAACTGTTGTTAAATCGCTTTCTATTTATTGTGCTGTGAATTCATTAAATTTTTTCAATTTGTCGTTCGCCATTTCTCGATTGTGACAAGGAACTTGTGCTTTGAGTGAGCACTATGGCTGTCTTACTCGCACGCATGCGCGCACAGCAGCGCTTGCGCAAATATTTGAAAAAGAACCGTTGCTTTTGTATATGCATGTATGTATGTATGTGCTCTGTCCATGTGTATGAAATTTTGTATTGTTTCCACAGAACAAAGAATTTCTTAGAACTTTTAGAATTGTGCACTGCACTTTATGTAAATTACAAAATATAATTTTACCGTTTTCAGGTTGACACCGCTAAAATTATTGCCATTGGAGCCTCAGCAGATTTGTTATCACGTATATTTTTGGCAATAACAGCCATTTTTATTCAAGTTCCAGCGCGTTATATTTATTTGGGTGGTGCACTTTTCACGCTCTTCGCCCGATTTGGTAGGATGTGCACAGTGTTTTAGTCAACGTTTAAGTATTAATCACACTTTTCTAACCGCAGCTTTCGATGGCATAACTGAATTTATGGGAATGGCTTGCATCACGGCGGTTCTTGGCTTTTTGCGCACTTGGATTCATGTCCCGCTGCCTTTGGTGCTGGCCGATTACTTGCCAAAGGAAAGGTATGAAACCGATGTCGATACCACGGCTGCCACTTACAAAAATCAGATTGAGCCAACAAAAAAAAACAGCCAAATTCAGTAAAAAAAAAAGCGCGAAACACACGCGACGAGGGGCAGAATATACATTCCAGTTAAAAATATCCCCTTTTCCAGGAAAGTCTATTTTTACTCTGCAACATGATAATTGCTTTATTTATGCTTCTGATTTTCAATTTGATTTGCTGGCGGGCGGCGTCGCGTCAAACGGTAAAAAAAAGCATGTGGCAACCGTGGTCGAAACTTCAATTGCCGCAGGGCTGCAAATTTTGTTGCATTTCCATTTTGTTGCATTTCCATTCTGTTTCAGATTCGCGAGCGGCTATGGCTTATTTATGTTTACACAGGGAAATGGAATGTTTTTAATTGGTCCAATCGTTGGCTATATTCGTGACCGCACACAGAATTACATTTTGGTATTTCACATACTAAATGTGTTTATGGCCCTGTGCGCCATTCCTTGGATAATTGAAGTTCTGATCCTAAAGTTCCGTCGGCGCAGCAAACTTGAACGCAATAATGTCGGTGCAGTTGTGCATTGAATAAAATATCTGTATTAAACGATTTTCGTTTGTTAAATGCACTTTCAATTTATATTAAATACTAGTAAAAATTATAAGTAACACAGGTTTGTTTTTGATGATTGATTTTGGTGCGTTTTTAATTCTTAACTTCCCGCTCTAAGAGATTAGTGTTGAGTTGCTCCTGAGTGAGTGAACAAAAAGAGTTGTTCACCGAAGTGAGCAAGTGAACATGTTCCTTCCAAATTGCTCTATTGCTTGGCAGCACTGTTGCCAATTCGTCCTTTTTGCGGACAGATTTGCGGATGATGAGAAAATTTGGAAGAAATAATATAAAAATATGGTATTGTTTTTTAGCATTCTGTTAATTTATTTCTACCTTCCTTCCATTCTAATTCAGAAAGAAAATAAAAGTTTGCTAAAAAAAGCTGTACCATAATTTTTATTATTTCTTTAAAATTTTACTATTCAAATCTGGCTTTTTTTTTAACGGACTAATTTTGGCAACGCTGCTTGGCAGTCAAAAAAAAAGGTTGCAACGGTTCAAAATTGACCGAATTTAACTCTTTTTAGAAAAAGATTTAAATACGAACATTTTATTTTTTTTCTTAATAAATATTGAAGCTAGAATTTTGAAATTTTTACCAGAATTTTTGTTGGACTTTTTACGAGTTTACAATTTTCTTACTTTTTGGATTTTTACCAACTTCGCCACGCGAAGAGCTAACGGCATTAAACCAATTTTAGATTGAACTTGATTAATTTAAAAAATTTTGGATTTTGTTGTTTTTTTTTTTCAAATTGTTTTTATTCAATTTTTAATTGATTTTGGTCAATTGCAAATTTTAATTTCAAATTTAGCGCATTTATTGAAATGTTTTCTCGTTTAACATGATGTGACATAGCACCAAGCTTTTGTACGGCTGCAGCCAAACAGCTGATGACATCGTTGTGATATGGTCACCCTAGTAGTACACATCATATTTGTTTTGCTTGTTTCGTTTGTGCCCCACTTACTTTTGCTGGACCCCAATCCCCCCTGAGAACACAATCGAAGATTTGGACAAATGGTACTGCAACAAATCAAAATGCTGCTCCTGGGCATCATCACGCTCTGCCGGCGTGCCCTCTGCTGCTTCTCGCGTCGCCGCAAGCTCAGCCACGCCAACGGCAGCGATCAGCTGCAAGCGGTGACGATAGGCAGCGACTTTCCCACAAACACAAATGCGTCGTCGGCGGGCAACAGCAAAGAGCGCGATTGGAACTCCTGGGATGACAGTCCGCGCACCGTCGAGGAGCACATTGAGCAGTATCGACAGCGCATGGCACAGCCGCCAACGCCGCCCAAAGAGGAGCCCGAGCCGGATTTCTTTAGCGTAAGTGTGTGCGTGTGCGTGTGTGTGTGTGTGAGAGAGGCTGGAACTCTTTAGCGTAAGTGTGTGTGTGTGAAAGAAATTTTTGTGTCATTCAAACGGAAATTAAATGATAATATTATTTTAAGAAATCTGCATCAAATCTTTTATAAAGTTTATTTTTTTTGAATAACTTCATCCACATATACTTATTTCACTGGGTGTGTTACTATAAATTATAACTACTACTTGGCTCTCATTTGTATTCCTTGAACTCTGCAGGAACTGACGCCCGACATAAAGCCGCAATTAACGTATTATCTGGACAATGCGACGTCAACGTCGACGGCAGCGCCAACAGATTTCTCAAGACTGAAAGCCGACGACATGGTGCCCATCAGTGCAAATGTAAGTGGATGAATCTGAATCGATTGCTGTCTGTATCTGTAGCTTGCTCTGATTGCAGGCTGATCTCGAGGACTGGGTGGATGACAATGCCGGCGGCTGGGAGGAGCTGGACACCTCGCAGACCAAGCAGATAATACGGGAGAAACGCCGCGAGATGCGACACCAGCGACAGGTGCCGCTGAAGGCGCCACAGCCGAGCATTGGGGCGCAACGGATAAGCGATGTGCAGAGAATGGCGTAGTTCATAATGATAATGATAAAGATATGATAACGATAATGATACTGACAATGATGATTATGTGCATTCAAATGATGTTCCTTTCGTTCGTTGCATCATTCCAAAACGTTCCACTTTGTAATTGATTTCCACCTTTTTTTTTGGGAAATCAGCTTAAAACAATTCTAGTTGAAAATTGGGGTAAAGGTCTAGAAGCAGTAGCCAGTCTCCAAAAAAAAAAAACACACAGAAAGAGGGCGCTTTATGATGAATTTAGGCGAACAAATTTTTAGGGGGTTTCCACTAGTTTTTTTTTTTTATTGAATTTTGAAATTTGAAAATTTTCAATGCAAAATGAGCTTTTGCATCGTTGTTTTTTTTTTTATTAGATTTTTTAAATGCATTTAAAAAAAAAACGAGTGGATAACCTT
The DNA here is from genome assembly GCA_037043495.1 of Drosophila recens. Classification (NCBI taxonomy): domain Eukaryota; kingdom Metazoa; phylum Arthropoda; class Insecta; order Diptera; family Drosophilidae; genus Drosophila; species Drosophila recens. Next base: position 46,336 of record JBAMBJ010000906.1, on the reverse strand, counting down.
TTAAAATTATTTTTACCTTAACTCATCTTAAGTCGCCCTCCTTCTGTGTTTTTTTGAGACTGGCTATTGCTTCTAGACTGTTACCAAAATTGGCCTTAGTTTAATGACACCCCTCGCACCTGACCAACAACATTTTGAGTTTGTTCAACATGGTTTGGCCTCAATAAAAAATCAAAGAAAAAGAAAACGAAACGCCAGACAAAAGATTCGTTGCCTTTCACTCGCACTTCCTGCAGCCGTTGCTCGTTGTTGTTTCCTGACGCTCTGCGGTTAGACTTGTTGCTGCCCCATTGCCCAATTTGATTGTGATACGCCCGAGTGGCCAAAGATTTGTGGCATAAATACGACAGCGTTCCCTGGGGCAGCGCTTTATAACGAACGAGATGTTGCTGCTGTCGATGTGGATGTCGATGTTGTTGGTCGGCGCTGCTGTCGGCTACGATCGCAGTGTCAACTACTGGGAGGCCTTTGCGCCGGGCAAGCTGCTCCAGCGCCTCGATGCGCTCACCCTGACGGTTGGCGGACAGCTGCCTGTGGAGCAGCAACTGCCCATTGCCCAAGCCAAGCTGGATGAGGAGGCGGGAGAGGCAGAGGGGGATGTCGATGTCGATGTCGATGTGGAGGAGGAAGAGGTAGAGGAACATGATGATCCTGCTGAGGCAGTGGACAGCTCGACTGAGGCGCATTCTGGCGAGGATTACGAGCGCAACTACGAGCAGTTTGTGCGCCAATATTTTGATCGTGTGCCGCAGGAGGATGATGATGAGCACGAGGAGCACTCGGAGCAACAGGAGGATGACAGCAGCATTGAGACACAGGCGGAGGCCAGCAACGTGCAGCGCCAGCAGAAGCCGAAGCCCAAGGATCGACACAAGCGACAGCAGTGCCGACGTGTCCAGAAGCAGGGACAGCTCTGCCGAATCTGTCGGGAGCCGCGCAACAACGAGGTCTCCGAGACCTGCAGCTACTCCCACGAGGCGGAGCCGGAGCGATATGCCTACGGCAGTGGCAGCCAATACAAGCGCTATCGGGATCAGTCGTCGCCAGAGCAGGAGGAGGAGCAGGTGGAGGTGGAGAAACCCAAACGTTCCGAGCGTCACACGACTGTCGACTATCGACCAAAGGATGAGGATAAGAACAGCAGCAGCAGCAGCCTGTGTGTCCGTCGTCTGCAGGGCAGGAGCATCTGCTACGAGTGCAAGGACAGCGCTGGCAAGCGGATGAGTCGCTGCTACGATGCGGCCATCAAAACGAAGCGGAGCCACAAGAAGCCACGGAACAACAAGCAGTCGAAGCAGGAGCAGGAACAGCGCATCTACAAGCGCACCATCAGCTACAGCTATGCCCAGGACAGCCAGGACGGCAGCCAGGACGGCGAACAGGACAATCCCCAGGTGACCACCACGCAGTCCTCGCCCATCCCGTCCAGACCTTCTGCTCCCGCAACTGGTCGCAGATTCATCAAACTCTTGCGCCGCCGCACTCCAGTTTCTCATATTACCGCCTAGTTATCCATTCTGCTTAATCCAAGTGTACTTGTATCCATATCATTATACACAATTATCTTATTTTTTTTTTTCAACTGAAATAAAATAAACTAAAAACAGAACAATTTTCGACTGATGGTATCAAAATAATATCCATAAAATCAGGGATTAAAACCGAAACGAATATCGGTTTCAGTTACGGTTTCGGTTTTGTTCGGTTTTCGGTTATCGGTTACGCAAAATCTTCGAATAAAGGTTTCGTAACGGTGAACCGGTTTTCGTATGTTTCGGTTTTGAAATACCGGTATGGTTTCGGTTCACAAAAACAAATTTTTTTAAATAAATATAATTATATTTATAATATTATATATGTATTGATAATTAAATAGGCAAAAATAGAAAAGAAAATCAAAAATAAAATATAAAACTAATAACAAAATATCAGAGATCGCAAACAAGACTTATGAGTCGAAAAAAATCGAAACAGTTCAAAATTTGTCGTTGAAAATTATTTTTAACTTGTTTTTTAAATTTGCATAGTAAAAATTGAAAATAAAACATGCTTTTAAAATTGTATTTAAAAGTTACACCATAACTCTTGTTTGCAATTTTTAAATAACAATCAGAAATACAACTTTTTTCAATTACATATATTATTTATTAAAAACCGAAATTAACCCTTATAAATGAAACGGTTACTAATCGGTTATTTCGGTTTACAGAGTTTCGGTTTTAAGGTTTCGGTCGAATGAAAATATTTTTTTTCGGTTCCGGTTTCAGTTACGGCTTTAAATTTCAATCGGCTTTTACCGGTTAAAGGTTACGGTTTCGGTTAGGATTTTAATCCCTGGTATATATGTTAGTCGCCTTCGCACCCTTCGTGCTGCTTTCGTCACTAGCGCGGACTGCCGTCCGCAGTGATAAGCTCGACATCTGTGTGAATCTAGAGAGTTTCTTCCATCTACAATTCTTTGTCCCAAAAATAACTCAATTCAGTAAATTCCTATTTGAATTTCCATCTGCATAATTTTGATCAGATATTTGGGTTCTACATAACACTACTAATATATCCATTAAATTTTAAACAAAAAGAAATTAACTTTTCTTATTAATTTATATAAAAAGACAGATCAGTTTTCCAGCAATTCCCCAAGTCTCGTGCACTTTGTTCCCCCAAATGTCCTCGATTAGTTCAGATAGTCTTTATATGATCGAATCGCGTTTGTTCTCAGCCCACGTGAGAAATTCTTATCTATTAGATTACACTTGATTGCAAATCGCGTCAACCTATAGTAATAATAATGATAATGTTTATAGGACTGGCTAAAACTACAGTGTTTGCTCGCTTAAAAGAAACATTGTAAATACGAATGACTTTGCAACCATAAGGATTTTACATTTACAGTGACTACTGTAGTTGGCTTTGCCGAGTTTTTCTATTGAGTAGAATATCTTAAGCAAACATTTCGTGGAATCACAATCTAAATATATTTATCAATATTTTCCGATTATTAAAGTGGAACAACTTTAAGCAGAGCTCAAGTGGTTGGAATTTTTGGTTTATAACTGAATAAATAGACTTCTAGGTTTTCAATTCCCTTTACATTGCTATTCCTCTAAGTTTTCTAGTCTTTTCTTAATTCAATTGATTTGTTTTTCTACTTTAAAAGATTTTCTCTCTTCATCAGCTTTCAAATAAATTGACAACGAATTTTTGTATTTTTGTAGTTTTTTTTTTGTTTTTTTTTTATGTTGTTGTTTACTTTATTTATACTTTCATAATGCGTATGGTATTTAAACTTTTAAATTTACTTTTACGTTTAGTTTTTTTTTTTTGGGTTTATTAAATTTTTGTATATTTTCGCCTCATTGCACTAAAAACTGTTGCCATCTCTATCAATCATTCGCGGGCTCTTTCTAAGATGAGCGATTCTTGCCGTCCCGCTCTAATGCGAAACAAAAATACAAGCATAAAAAAAAACACATCAAAATATAGGTATACATATATATATAAAAGGGAAAAAAACATAAACAAAAGTGGCTTAAAATGTTGTTGTTGCTTACAATTAGAAAAAAAAAGTTGCCGCATTTTGTTTACGTTCTTTTTGTTGTTGTTTTTTTTGTTTTTTTAATTTTTGTTCCTCTTCTTTATCAGGCAACTCTTGATGCAAAAATATATGTATATATATATTGAATATATGTATTGTTTATGTATATAAATATATATTACAAAGTATTTAGTTAATTGTTATTAAATATTACAAATTTCTTGCACGGGCTTAAACAGGAGACGAAACTCGAAGCGGAAAAAGGCAAAACCTTTATTTATAAAATAAGGTTTCATAATTTCATTAAATAAAAAAAAATAATTATAATAATTAAAGTGCGCTCGTTTTTTTTTCAACTTTTTACGCTTAATTACAATAGCAAAAAATAATACAATAGAAATAGAAATTGCGAGAAAAAAAGCTCGAAAAGAACGCTGCAAGAACAATTTGCAGGGGCGCAAAAAACAGCTGTTGTTGTTGTTATTGTTGCGCCAACCAAATGTTTAAAAGTTAGTTGTAGTTAATTAGCAAATACATATGCATATGTACGTGTGTATATATTGTTGTTCTTGTTGTTTTGTTTAATTACTCCTTTTCGTTTAAGTAAATATAATTGAGTTGTTGCTCTGGTGGTTTTTAATTGTTTGTTGCTGTTGTTGTTGTTGTTGTTGTTGCTTTTCGTTTGTTGTTTTCGTTAAATATTTTTCCACAGTTGATTCAATTGCTGTTGTTGCTGTTGCTATTGTTGCTGTTGTTGTGGTTGTTCTGATCAACGCTATCCATGTTGGGCACATAATCCAGCGCCATCATGCAGGCAAAGACGGTCATCACCATCTTCGGCTTGACCTCGGTGATGTCCTCGGGCAGCGCATAGACACGAGCGCCGATCTTGCGCGCCATCGATATGGCATACTTGGCATTGGCCAGATTATCCTAAAAAAAGCAGAAAATAAATATAGAAATTAAGTATACGTCATGATAGTTTTCAGCATACATATTACTAATGGAAATGTTTACAGACGAGCGAGATTTGAATCTCACATAGCTTAGTTTATTATCCCAATGATACAATATTTAAGACAGACCAGGACTTAGATATAAGAAGTGATATAAGCACCAAACATTGCATAAATGTCAGAGATCGAATTTTCGTCTCGTATAAAAAAGAATTCGACATCAAAATCTATTTAAAATTTAACATTTAAGATTAAAAAAAAAAGTCAAAATGTTAAAAAAAAATTGTGGCTTTTAAATACTCATGGTTTTTGATTCACTTCAGTAACTGAAGGAATGTCGAAGCTATAAAATAAATTTATTTATTTATTAATTAAATCAAATAAATTTGATCTGCCCGGAATACACAGAAACCTGCATTCCGTGATTATACCCTCTAGCTCTTACAACCACTAAGATTTCGTTGTTGATGCAGAAGGACACGGCTATATCTACTGTAATTTTGATGCTGATCAGACATATATATATATACTAAATGGGATTAAGTATTTCCCCTTCTTCCTCCCATTTTTCCTTCGACAAGTTAATAGACCTTTTGTAACCTCAAAGTACATGGTCTAAGAATGATTTCTTTTTTATGATTTACCTCCTGTGTGCCGCTGGTGCGAACCAGCTCATAGTTGATGCTACCCTCCTTGATGGCATCGATCAGATCAATGACAATCTTGCCATCGGCAATCGCCTGATCGTTAAAGTTGCGCAGCTGCGATTGCTTGCCGGCATCGGAGAGACGCGTGTTCACCCACTGGACGATCTCCTTCTCGATGATGGGGTTGCCCGTGTTGGCCAGACGCGACAGAACGGACAATGTGTAGGCGCGCATCAGTTGCCAGATGAGAGCTGCAAAAGGGATAAGCAAAAAAGTCAGTTAACTGGAAAATCCGGAGTTGGACATAATAGAGGGGTACTTACCCAATGTGAGAGTGGCATTGCCATCATTCAGATCCTGTCCAGCAATGCCGACCAGAGAGAACTTCAATTGCTTGCCGAGATCGACAGCATAATTGCAGTTCTCCAGCTTCTCCATGAACTTGCGCAGGGGCGTGAAACGTTTGTGCACGCGACTCCAGTTGACAATGCCCGGCTTGATGACGTCGAACAGCTGGAAGATGACCAGACCATCGGCCAAATCCGAGTACAGCCAATTGACATGCGGCGCCACGCCCATCGAGTTCATCCAGTTGCGGTAGGCTGCGAAAGAAAGAGCAAAGAATCGCGATTATATCCAGAATCTGGTGACTTATGCAAATTTTAAAATAGTTTTGTTAGAGCTACAAAAATCAAAGTTTAAATTGGAGAAACCATATTAAGGAGGGAAAAAGGCAATTAAAAATAAGGAATTTCAAAAAACAGGAGCACACCCGAAAAATGTATATGAATAAATGTGAACGGTTATACTTTCTATTTATTTTTTTTGATGGCTTGTTTTAAAAGCATTTCTGGAACTTTTAAAAATCATTTTTTAAAGTACTTATAACTACTTGTAATATTGTAATATCTAATGTAATTATCTATATTAATAACTATTGAATATTTTGCATCTATAATTTAAATAGAGGCAGCAATGTTTGCTTCTTGAATAAATAAATAAATAAACAAATAAACAGTAGTCATTAACATAATATGTAAATCGTTCAAAATCGCGGATTTTTCTTATTATATTATTCTAATTTGTGTTTATTTCCACATTAGAAGTTTCCTGATTTTGGGTTTCATTTGGATTTCATTCTAAAGTTCGTAAACTGTTGATGCTTTATACTTACTCTTCTCCTCGCGCGTCTCCTCAATGGACTCGAGACCCTCGATCTGTTCGGGCTTGTCCAAGCCGGGATGATTGTTGAACAGATTGGCAACGAAGGCCAAGTTCAGCTTGTAGACGCCGTTGACAACGTCTTGGGGCGTGAGGAAGCTGCGGCAGTTGAGCTTGGCCGCCTGCTGCAACATGATCTCGGCACGCTGCTGCAGGTCCGATTCACGGAGGGCATCCAGATTGACATCGGCCTCGTTGCCGGCAATTTGCTTCAGCAGATGCGAATAGATCTCCGAATCGACAATGTCCGACTGGAAGTTGGTGCAACGGCGCGAGATGCCCGCCCGTTCCAGATGGTGATTCACCCAGCGCAACAATATAGCTTCCGGTGACATTTTCATCAGATCCTCGAGCCGTTCGTTGTCAAAGAGCAGACCGGCGAGACCCGGACAGCTGTCCAGGGTGATGTGACTGAACAGGCCAATGCGAATGATCTGCCAGAGGAGGCCGAGCACCAAATGGGGTTTGCCCTTGGCCAGATCGTGGGCATCAATGTTGACAATGTTGCAGCCAATGGCCTGCGAGGAGACGAGCGCCAGCGTTAGATTCTCGAATTCACGGTAGACGGTCAGGTTCTTCTTGTTGATGGCGCGCTCATCGATGGTATCGGGGCAGGAGTGATTGATGATCTTGCACAGCAAGATGCCGTCCTTGATCGATTGGTACAGACGCTTGCCCTCGGCATCGATGGGCAACAGATGCTGCAGGTCCTTGTCATGGCCCAAATTCGAGTTAATCCAATCGGAGAACGCCAACTGCTCCTCGAGACGCACCGAATGCGTTGTGCCCTCGGATGATATGCTCGACATGCCGCCTAACGTCTCCAGGTTCTCCTTCTTTGAGACAACGGTCTTGAATGTGCTCGCCACATCCTTTGACTTCAGATCGAGGCACAGTGTCTCGAATTCCTCCAAATTCAATTTACCCTGGTGCGCAGTACGCTGTTTGCTCTTGAACTCGTCGATCATCTCACGCACCTGATAGCCAGCGAGCTTGAAGCCCACCTGGTTGAGGGCATCCTTCAGCTCGATCAGATCAATGAAACCATCCTTATTGGCATCCAGCTATAAAACAAAACAATACACAGATAGTATCTATTAGCAATTGGTATAAAATAACCGACGAATGTCAAATCTAATTCGATTATTCAGGACTGTTCATATACACTAAAATATTATTATTAAATTTTAAAAATTTATGTAAAAAAAAAAGTTATTGTTCGGATTCGAGCCTTGATTCAGTTCAATATAAAATTTATAATTTTCTTAAATATTTTCAATATTTATTACATTTTTTAAGCCTTTCAAATTTTTTACTTTAAAAAAATCCCACTTTTTATATTGATTTTATTTTTATTTTAATCCGTTTCAAAATTCAGTTGAAATAAAATTGCAGACGTCAAATGTAATTTTTCCCAAATTAAACCTTTTTTGAGAGAGAGGAGTGTGTGTCTTTTATTTATTTATGACTAATGATCTTACTCATTTCTGGTCATATTCAATTGATCGATGACTCAGAGAAGCGTTTCGCATACAAATCAAACTGATTTCTGCCCCCTTTCCCGCTACGATTTGTCCCCCTTTTCTTTTATCATTCCCCCACAATTTAGCTGGGCATATGTTTTATTTGAAGCATTGCCTCACCTGCCTCTGTACATTCAGATATGTATGTACACATTTCCTTTGTCTCTCACCTGACATCTGCCAACTCCTATCTATCTACAAAGTACATTCACACTTATTCTTCATCAAGTATCTTTTCTTTTTGGCATTTTTGCTTATCAGCCTCCCAGTGTTTGCTGATTAATTATACCTTTCCCCCCCCCTCTTGAAACTCCTCGGCAATTAGATCACTGGTAAATATTTTTATCAAGGTTCTTCCTGAAGCGCTTGCATATCATTTCGTAGGCCAAGAAGTAATTGATTATCAACAGTGGCCAACTGACGCAACTCGGCTGTCATTTGGACAGCCTTAGCTAATAAACAACATACAATCGTTATCGATATCGAAGTGCCGAAATCGTGCGATAATCAGCAATAAATGGAATTGTGTAATGCTTAAAAATTTACACGATGATTTACGATTTGTTCAATGAAATATACCGAGATATATTTTAATGTGGAATAGGTATGTTGAAACTATCGATAATTATAAAGTGTTAATTCAAATTGTTACTGTGTATTATCAATCTGAATGATCTGTAGAGAAAAAAACAAAGACTTTTTTGAATTGTTTGTTTTACTCTTGTTTCGAAATTTTGTTAAATTAAATCTAAAAATCTTCCCAACTTACAAAAATGCAATTCAAATAAATCCCTAGGCTAAAAACCCCCATTTTAAGAAAAAATAAGCATATGTTATGATATATTATTTCGAGTGAATTAGCTTTCCTGTTGATAATAGAATTCTCAAAATTCCAGCAATCTTTATGATTTCAATGCTTAAATACTTGAAAATACATAGTACCCAGACTATAACAGTTTCTTGAAAGTTCTGAGGGGTTTAAGTTAAGAAATCTATTGGTGAATGTTAAACACAGTCAAGTCAGGTCAAGCCTAAATGGGAAATACATGTCGACTTGTTGGAATACTGAAAAGTTTGCCTATCCACCAAGTGCAATCGTTTTGCCAATGGGGAAGGCAGGAAAGGAAGAGGAACCACAAACGTTTTGTGTGTGGTTCTGGTGTGAAATTCACATCATGGCCATATAGTAACCATATATGTATGTACAGTTTATGTATATATATATATGGTTGGTATAGGGGGAATATTGTATGGAATTTGTGTCGGCCGCTCGATGATGGTGATGATGATGATGTTGTTGGTTTGCGTTTGCTTCGCGTTTTCACGATAAGATAAAGTTTTGTGGCAAAAAGGCAACAAAATCGAAAATAGCACCAGTTTACGTATATGGTAATGATTACGTGCCAAATTATGGACAGGGCCAAGAAGTGCGGCTAGAAGGTAGGCAGCCGATATTCGGTTGTCGAACCTTCACGGGGATGGCCAAAAGAAAAACCCAAAAAAAAAATAAAATAAAATTAATTGATAAGCCAACATATGACCAGCAAAACAAATAACGGAAGTAACAAAAAAAAAGAAACAAAAAAAAGACCAATAAGAAAAACAAAATAGTTTCAATATTTCGTGCAGTTGAGTGCGTGCACTTTATCAATGGTGTTCACTGTAACTCAGATATTTCGTGCGCTTGTCTGTGTTATCGATTAAAGACCATAAAGTGTGCCGACAATAGGGCCAACAACAAGAATGAGCAAACACTTTTGATTACGTGAATCGTGAGTAATAAAATATAAAAGGAAATATGTAAAAAAAAAGAAAGAATTTTGCACAATGTGGCGCCATCTACATATGAATGTATGTATGCTTAAATTACGTACATCGGGTATCAACTCCTCCAGATTCAGCTTAAACTCCTCGTGAGTCTGCTGCTGCTCGATGTTCATAATATCAGACATGGTCGATTATTATTGTGTGTATATCGGTTTATCGATTTGCAGGGGCACTTTGTATATATTCTTAATAGATTTCAATTAGCTTGTTTGTTTCTAATTGTTGCTTGCTAAGTGCAAAAAATAAACAAAAACGAAAACAAAAATTATGCTTAAATTAAGTAAATTGATTTAACACACTAATACACACACGCACACACGCACTCAGACTAAGTGCAGGAAGAGCAGCAAATAGTGAACGAGAAGAAGAGCGTACACGCGATCGATTTAAATACGAATTGAACGTTGGGAACGAACGGAACGGAATGAACTACGCGAAAATTGAGCGACAGGCGAAAATCACCGTTATGCCCGCTGGCAGCAAGAAAGTAAGAGAGCAAAAGTGCGGGTGCGCGAGCGATTGAACGAATCGAGAGAGCGACAAAAGAGCGAGAGCGTCAAGGATTATATATGTATGTATACCTATCGACGACTAATATGCGCGATTCTTTTTTTTTATTACTGCTGGCGCCGCTGGACGATCTGTACTACTAATGGAGCGCCTGACGCAGTGCGCACTATTTATGCCTTTGCTTTTATCTGAAGTAAACCACACACACACATACACACACTTTACTCACTCGCTCTCTCTTTCTCTCTGCGTATGAATCGAAGGCGCACTTATTGATAAGGCAATTGCGGTGAGCACCATTCGATTGAGGAGCGAGAGCCCAAAACCATATTGAAGAGCGGCTGTTTTCAGCCCTGAATCATACATATGTATATTAAGTTCTTTTTATTTTATTTATTATTGTTGTTGGTATTTGATTTTTTGGTTAGTCATTGCAATTAGCTGTAAGTCAAAGGCTAGCTCACTATTTAGTTAGTCATTCATTGACTGCAGATTTTCAATTTTAATTTGCATTTTCAATTTTCGATTGATTTCATTATAAAACCAAAAGTCATATGAGCCGCAACAGCAATTGGGCTTTATAAATATGCAGGTGTATGCCTAGATACTTATTTGGGTATTTTGGTCAAACGTGCTGATAAGGCAACCCTAAGTAGAACCAACCGGCAAGCGGCTTCGGCAATCAGCCAATCAAGCAATCAGTCAAGCGAGCAAGCAACCCAGCGAGACCAACTGCAACAACAACTACGATCGACACCTTGCTCCACATCGTCTGACAGTCAGTTAGTCAATATCGGTTCAGAATATCAGATTACCTTTGATTATCGCACTCGTATGGTGTAATAGGGTTGTCACACTACCGATGACCACCTCTAACGCTTAACTTATCTTAAACTTTTCTAATCATCCTCTTTCGTGATTTAGTTTGATCTTACAAGATCTGCTTAAGCAATCAATTTGGCTATCTTAATCCGAATCAATTCAAGAGTGTTTTATAATTCAATTTAAAAGCACTTCATAAATAGTTAAGTATCTTATAGATACATTTTACTAAGATCTAAATTAAATAATAAAAAGAATACTAACTAATTTGAATAATATAAATTTAAAATAAAAGGTAAAGATTCACGTTGTTTATCTTTAATTTTCATATTCATCAAAACAATCTTTGAAGTTTTAATTTTTTAAAACTATTTACGATCCTCAGATAGTGAAGTATCGATCGTTTGGTTACAAATATTTTTTTCGATTTTTTCTTTGGAACGTGGCAACTCTTTCTCAAGTGCCAAAAACCTTTTGGTAAACTGCTTACGCATTGAATTTTTTTTTTATTAAAAATCATTTAAACTTACTTAAGTATGTATGTATATATATACACATATGTATACATACATGTGCATGTGCTTACTGAGAAAGAGTTAAAGAATTTTTAAAGTAGGAACCAGAGAGCGAATAATGAAAGAGAGAAACATGACATTTAAACGTAATTGGTTTTTTAATAGCCATTGTATCAGCGAGAGAATTATGTGCCAATTGCCTTTTTGCCAATGATGTCTTGTTAAACATAAATTTAATACTATTTGGCCACAAGATAAGAAAATACTTTGATAACAGCACAAATTAGACAAGCCAACTAACTAACTAACTAACTAAGCCAACTCATTCCGTTACTAAGCTAATCGATGACAGTTATAATTTAGTATTTTTCTTTGACATATTCGCACATTTTATGATATTTTTGAGGGACGTCGAATCAACTTGTGTCCACTTCAGTCCACTTGAGGATTAGTCATCACCATCGATGATCGTTCATACAAAGAGTATTCATTGTTCAAGGCAAGGTCTATTCAGACTCTGAGTGTAGTACTATATATTCATGCTATCGTAATATGATTTCTTCCAGCTGTACAAATGCAACATTTTTTTGTTTTGTTTTTCGCCTTTGATGAGCTGGTCAATGCATGTGTTAATGCACTGTTGTGATTCGTTTATTCATTGTTCGGTTGATGAATTCCAGCTGACAGCAGAGTTGCCTCTAAACTCGCATATCAATTTCAATTTCTGTATTTATTCAGCATTTACTTAAAGTCATACATTTGTACCATTCTTAACTGTAAAGTTATCGGCGACTTTATCGATAGTTTTATTCTGTTCGCTTCACTTCAAGTTGATGGTCTTCAGTCGCAAGCCAATAATAAAATAAAAATCTAATCGATTTCGGTTTAAGTACCGACAGTACTTAAATAAATAGTTAGTTAGAACTAATCTTACTTAATCTATCACTAAGATCTCCTAATCAATTTTACATATTTCAATGGGTTGTATTCTACAATGATTCATTTTAATGGATCGAATAATGCTTTGAATGATTCATTCGGCACATATTTTATATACTGAATCAAGTTCAAGTTCGGCTCGTGGCCTTTCCATTTGACATTGGCAAAGAATACTTGTTTTTTTTTTTTAAGTGTTGAGAGTGTTCAAGCCCGAAAAGAAAAAAAAACAGGTAACTTAAGAGAAGAGCACAAAAAAAAAGGTCAAAAACAAACGGCAAAATACACAAACCGTAATTATGATTATGATTATGACAAGCAGGCCCGCGAAAATTTTGTTAATGAACTTGGTTGTCTCTGTCATTTCTAGCCAACTTACGGCAAATGGAGTTCATTAGCAACCCTAAAATAGTTGCTAAACGGTGTTTAGTTTGTTTGTTTGTCTCTTTGTTGACTTCATTCTACATTTTAAAAAAAGCCATCCGCCTACTAGACATATTTTTGAAAGTAAAGATTATGAATAATTTAAAGTCTACAAAGAAAAATATATCCCACATTTCTTTTTTATGAAATGATCCATATATATTCAAAGTGCTATGAGGTGAAGTTTTGGTAAAAAATGTTATCGAAATCAGAAGACAAATTTCATCTTCAATACCTATTACTGGAAAGTTGTGTTGGAATACTTGCAAGCTAAGAATGAACAAGATCGCAAGGATCCATATTTATCGAATTTATCGAAATAAGGCAAGTCTAAGGTTTACGAAAACAAGATCGTAAAGTTATGTATTTTTTATCGTAAACTAACTAGAAATTTTGCAATATATTCTTATTAATACGAGATTTCGATGCGTTTTAAAAATAAACAATTCATTCAAGTCAAGAATCTAATCGAAATCGGAAGACAATTTCCATCTCCAGTCGTGTAACGGATGTTCGTGCTCGTGACACGAATGATCGACTGACATAAGTAACAAAATGTCAACGAAAGCCGAGAAGAAAATGCTATAAACAAAATACAATGACAATAAGAGAAACAGAAATACAAACCGAAACAAAACAAAAATAACAAAAATGCCCGCAGTTTCAAACAATATATGCAGGTCGGTAAGGTAAGTTAAGTATTATATCTATGTATATGTATATTGTTATGGTTTGTTATGCTGTTATTGTTATACATGTGTTGTTGTTAGTTTAGTTTTTCGCTTTCGTTGAACCGGTTTTGTGGCCTGGAACCAGTTCACTAGTCAAATTCCAATTGCTCATGCCAGGCACGAACCTTTGTTAAGCCCGCAAACAAACCGAAAGTGGAGCATTTAAAGTGACTATTTCAATGTTTGCCTATAACTGACACAAACTTAAAATGCAGTTTGTCGAGCTCGATCAAATAAGGGGGGCTAAGGTTGTAAAGGGGGTAGATCTGGCGGAGCCCGACCTCGACAACAATGGCGGCATTACATCAACATTAGAGCAGTTGACGTTGATTGAATTGGCGAGTGAGTCAACAACATCGAAGTCGAAACATGTTAATCAACAACAACAGTTGAGTATCTATGAATACCCAAGCACTTCCATTCGTTACCTGCAAGAGGAACGCACATTCAAATGATCCGAAACAACGATCGTAAATAGTCAAAGAGGAAACCAATTGAACAAAAATTAATAATGAGACTCAGAGTCAACCGCATTGATTATGTACTATACATAGATGCCAATGTATTTACTGTTGTTGCTGTCAGCACAGCGGGTGATCGAGAAGAGAGGGGGTGGAAAGAGTTGGGTACGACGGACAAATCAGTTGACACCCGACATATGAACGACAATTCAATTCACAAGCCAAGTGTTTTATCTTTTCAAGCAATTGAAATAATCAATAGGAAGAACTGACGAGTATTGGAAAATTATACATTTTTCACTTGCATATGCTGATGAAAATCGGGTATAATTAATTTTACAGATTGTATGTAAGAAAATCACTTTTCTCAGTATATCTTTGAAATTCTTCTATACTTAATTTCGTCTACTTGTTTAATTTGAATTATAATTACTTATAGTTTCTTTTTTTCATTAAACACATTCGCCTAGAATGTTTTTATCATATGTACAATGTGTAAAATGAAATGTAATAATTTTAATATTTATTCATACTTAATTTGTCAATAGCAATAAATTTTAACTATTTGAAACTAAATACCCTAAGATCAAAAGCTGCTTAAGGCAGAGTAAAATAAAATCAGGGATTGTTATTACGTATTTTCATTCAACTTTGCGACTAAAGATTCGGGTGAATCAATATTTGGTATATTCTCAGATTTTGACAAGTTTATTTTAGATTTTCTTGTACTAAAATTAAGTACAACTAATTATTATTTATCCTAGTTAATAAAACTCTTACAAAAAAAGGTATCTTTCAGTCGAGCAGTCGCATTTCTATTAATTCATTTGCTTATATGAAGATTCTTTATTGAATGGAATTAAAAGTTGCATTCTCGAACTTGACAATTTTGTCACCTGCAACGTGGGTTCAACGCTGTCATATCAATGTATGTTGTCATCTTGAATATAGTTGTCGTCGTTGTTGTTGTTGTTGTTATCGTGCAGTCAATTGAAATTTGTAACACGTACAACAAATTTGACTTTGCGCATTGTCTGAGCTCTGTCATGTAATAAATTTTTATGTAGAAATTGGCAATGCGACCAACAACAACAATATCAAAAAACACAAGACAAACAACATTATACATATGAGTATATATTTACAGTCGAACTTCCCTAACTCGAACTTCCCTAACTCGAAGTCTCTCTAACTCGAACAAAATCGAGTGGCAATACTAGGCAAATTTCATACAATTCTACTTCCCTAACTCGAAGTCTCCCTAACTCGAACTTTTTTCGTGTATAATGGTGATTCGAGTTAGGGAAGTTCGACTGTATTTGTAGTTGTAAACTTAAGTGAATTGTATAATCAACAGTGTGACACATATCCGCCGCATAGACAAAAAAAACAAGAAAAGAAAACCAATGACCAATGTGTCCAGTTTGTTCCATTCCACAAAATGTTGTTGCTGTCGTTGTTGTTGTGGGTGTAGCTGTGTTTAGGGCGTGACCTGCAGACAATTGATTGCAACTTGTTGTAGGAAACATAATATGTATATTAGTCACAAGGATAAATAATACAACTTTGCTTGCGATGAGTCAGCGCCTTTTGGGAACTACTCAGACGACAACAACGACAAGAACAACAACAACTACAAAAACACACCTTAAAGGCGTGTTAATTAGCATAAGCTACGCTGTCTACATGACAAATAAACAGTTAGCCCAGCCAGTGCTGCCACACTGGCAAATATTGATAATGAGGCAGTAAATTGTTGTGTGTCCCCATTTTCATCCTGTCCCGCTCCCCACACTTGGAAAGGGGATTGAAGTGAAAACCAGCAAAAACACACACACACACATGATATCGTTGCCATAAAAGTAACTGGTAATCAGAGTTCAAGAAACTCCACACGCAAAACGAATCGAAGAAAGCGTCAAAAAACTTTTGCATAAGGACAAACGACAAGTGGCAGCGCCAAAAAAAAAAAACATAAAATAAAAAGAAAACGCATTAAAAAACACTTTCGCTGCATTTGTGCACTGTAGTAAAAAATAAAAAGGCAACTCAATGCTCGATCATTAATCATGCTTATCTCTGTAAAAATTGCATATGGGCATTTCCACGGGACGTGCACGGGACATTCGTACACATTCAAAGTAAAAAAACGGTAAAAAGGAAACGGTTTTTTTTTCTGATGAAGGGCTTAACATATAGCATTTGATTAGCTCTTTCATTGGTGCAAAGATTGATTTTGGGTAATTTTTCATTTTGAAGAAAAATAGAAAAATTCAAGTGATTAGCACGGGACACAAAACGGAAGTGACTTGTGAGGTCAACCAATTCAAACGCCAATTTCAGCGAATCCAGAGGCAATATTTTAATGCAACTTATTTTTAACTCTTGTGCATTGATGCCTCTTAAAAATGGTTATGATTTTTTTCAAAGATGACTTGCACTTTTTTTTTAATTCAATTTGACGTAATTTCGCACGGGACATTGCGCACGGGACATTTTTTACCATCACTTTTTAATGTTCTTTCTGTCTCTCTATTTAAAAATTATATGTCCAAAACAGTCCCGAAAAACTTATTTAAATTAAATTTTCAATATATTTCTTTGAATTAAAATGGTTCATGTTACAATTTTACTGTCCTACTAAGTGTAATCGTTAAAATACAAACGGTCCATTTTGGAAGTCAATTTTTAAGAAAATTGACATAAATATGAAAAAGTGAATTTATTCCAATGTAGAATCTATATGTTCATCCTATTTAATTTTTTCCAGTGTATATTGCTTAAATAAATAACTTAAAAACATTTCTGAAAGAAAATTTCAAAAGATGTGAATTTTTGATCAATTTTACGTTTTTGGCCGCGGTGGACCTTTCCGTGGAAATGCCCATATTTGATGTATGGTAATTTGATAACGTATGATTTCAACAAAATTTACATTCACTGTACGTGCGATATGTACATATGTATGTATGTGTGTGT
Organism: Drosophila recens; assembly: GCA_037043495.1. NCBI lineage: Eukaryota > Metazoa > Arthropoda > Insecta > Diptera > Drosophilidae > Drosophila > Drosophila recens. The sequence goes on along the minus strand of JBAMBJ010000906.1, from coordinate 29,250 downwards.
GTATCTTTAATACTCTTTATATTGTTTGCATTCACATTCCATATATAGTGATGTCATGCCGTTATCTACAATAATAATATGCACGAACCCACTGTGCATGTGTTGCACGACTTTTAAGTGACACTGTACAATGTTCAGCATGCATTTATATATAAACGGAACGTCCATAAGGCTTTTGTCTAAATGCAAAGTATGCTTAAGTGCATTCATAAGTAGCGTCCTCCCTTAACCCCCCCTACATCGCCCCACTCCATCTCCTACTCCACTCGCACTTAAAGTGCACTTGATAAAAGCCAAAGCGCAGCTACAATAATAACAACAACAACAACAAACGGTGCTGTTGTGTTGTGTTTTTAGTATGTGAATGGGCACAGCAACAACAACAACAACAACAAAAGGAAGGAAAAGAAGACGAAGAATAACAACAACTGCAGACCTAATAAATGCAGCCCAATGAATTATGTGCTGCCCTTCCTTCCAGCCCCCCCTATAAGACATGCAAGCTGATAAACCATAAAAAGATGTATGCACATTCATATACATTGTACATATATAAATTTACATATACATATGTATTTACGTAGTACATGGGGCAAACAATTAACACTGACACTCCCACGCGCAATCAAAAAATACCAAATAAAATCAAGATGCCTTTGGTATACTAGAGATTAAATACCCTTGCCCTCTATTCAATTTTTGACTGATCGTTCCTATCACAGGTTCATACATACACTCATGGACAAAATAATAGGTGCGCTCTTTCTTTTACTATAACAGCTATTGTCAGTCGTCTTCAAATTCAAAAAATATATTTGGAAAGGTCATCTAAATTCCGTTTGAATGATGCATAACTTTCCTTAACAAGTACATTAAGTACCCATTAAAATATTCGAATTTTAAAAAATTTCAACTTTTTTCCTCCATTTTTTCCAAAAAAAGTTTTGATGCAAAACAAATTTTGAAACAATTCTAACAGTGACTGCAGAAAAAAATTTCAAAAATATTTTTGCTAGTATTTTTTAATTTATTTTATTTTTTTTTTTATTTTTAAAATTGCTAAAAAGCCACTTTTGCGTGAAAATGAGGGAAAATGGGTTTAAATAGTAATTTTAAGGATTTTCAAAAAATTATAAAAAAAAATAAAAATTAAAATTGTTTGAGGAATGTTTTTGCATCCCAACATTTTTTGGAAAAAATTGAGGAAAAAAGTTTTGAAAGTTGACTTATTTTAGTAATTCGAATATTTGAATGGGTACTTCATGGGTTAAGGGAAGTAATGCATCATTCAAACGGAAATTAGATGACCTTTCCAAATATATTTTTTAAATTTGAAGACTTGACTTACATCAGCTGTTATAGTATTAGAAGGAGTGCACCTATTATTTTGTCCAAAAGTGTATATGATACAGTGCATCGATTCAAACCAAATTCGGTCGGAATGTATACTTATGGTAATCTCACTCACTTTGTGATAATATTAAAATACCCTCTGCAAGAGTATAAATAACGTAAAAAATACTAACAACAGCAAAGCTTTGTGTCAGTATGACAACTCTGTGTATCTGATTGACATAAACAAACGCAAAATAAGCAATAGTTGAAGGCAGCATCGGTCAACTTTTCTCGCTCGCTCTCGCTCTCGCTCTTACTCTCCCACTCTCTCTTAGTCATTCGACTCGAGTAGCATCAGAGCTTCAAGGCATTCGCGCTGATTAATATAATCCACAAAAAAGAAATAAAGACAACAACACCAACAACAATAACAAAATCCACTTTCAAGTGTCAATCAGTGCGAGTGCCAGTAAACCTTAGCATCCCCCCTCCCTCCCCCGCAAAGTCCGATGACGCCCACGCTCGCTGCACTCTCATTGTCATTTTTAAGTAGTGTGAATGTGTGAGCTTGCATGTGTATGTGTGTGCGTGTGTCTTTCTTTCTCTCGCTCTCCGTCTGTTATCCTTTTTATCATTTCGTTTGCCACGCATCTTCATCAGTGCGCGCGCGCTTAACAATGCGGCATTGTGTTTTGATTAACGCCTCGCGCGTGCGCTCCCGCGCTTTTAACTTTAAATTGCATTGAATGAGTGGGCGTGTGAGTGGGCGCTTGAAGTTTAAGTCAAAGCAATTACAGTTGGCAAATCGAAAAGCTACACCTGAAAGCTATTAAAAGTTTAAAGCGAGTGAATGCCTCTGATTGCATCTGTGTGTGTGTGTCTGTGTGAAGAAATTTAACAGAAACGTTAAATGAAAATTGCTGCTGCCCCTTGAACCGGGCCGGGCAGCGGGGCTAAACGTCGACGTCGACATCGCGTGGCGTCGCGACGCGTCGCGTCTCTGCTGATGATGTAGCTGCTGCTGCTGCTGCTGCTGCTCTTCGACTTCGGCTTTTGCTGCTGAGTCGTAGTTTTTCACGCTCTCCATCTTCTTATTGTATCAGCATGTCTGTGTGTGTGAGTGTGTGTGTGTTTTTATTTTAAGCAGAAACTGGTTTTTGTTTGCCTGTTTGCCTTCTTTGCCCTGTCTCTCAACGTTCCGTTGTGTTGTCATACTATGAAAATACACTTGCATACATTCATAACTCTGTACACATACATGTGCATACATGTATTATTCAAATGTTATTTTCGCGAAATTCATACGAGATTCCAAGTAAAGTGAAAGAGGCATGCGTTGTGTCTTGAAATTTTGCTTAGTTTATTTTGATTAGTCATGTATGCGTGTGTGCCTTTTTGTTTGTGTGTGTGTGTGTGTGGGGGAAATGAGAGGCAGACATTGAACTTGTGCGTCAGCAGAGGCAGCACTCCATCGACTGGAGGCACAAAGCGCATGCGCTGCCGTTGCCGTTGCCGCTGCTGTTGTGATTTTGCACAACGCCGCGTCGCGTCGTCTGCATGCACACCAAGACAGTTTGGCGTGGCCACCACCCAAGGGAACTTGTTTTCTTTCCCCCATGCACTGCGCTCCCCCACACACACATGCACATACACGCGCACAGATATACACATGTATATGTATATATTGGTATGTATGCATGCTGGCTGGAGCATTACCGTTAGCTCTTGTTAATGTAGCGCTCTCTTCTTCATGGGGGGTTGTTGAAGGCCATTGTCGTCGTCGCTGTCGCTGTTGATGTCGCTGTCTCTGCCGCTGCCGCTGCCACAGTCGACGCTGGCGTTGACGCCCACATGCACCGGTTAACGGCATTGCGCAGCAACGCAAACGTGACTCATGCAATTGGCATTTAATTTTAATAATAATTCCATCCCTGCCTTTATTACTTTGAGCCGCCCAAAATGCAAATCATGTTGCACATATTGATTAAACATGTGCCCAATTTACATACATATGTACTTAAATCATCTTTGATTTTGTCAAAGCAATTACTTGTCTAACTGTTTGCTATGTTATGTTAAAAGACGTTTACATTATGTTATGCACTCACCTCTGTGAATTTCTCTTTTATCTCGGCCTTTTCATCAATGGATAAAGTTTTTGTAAATTTGTTTAGTGTTGCCATTTTGTTATCTTTGTTCTTATGTTGTTGTTGTAGCTGCCGATGTAGAAGTTGTTGTTGTTGCTGCTCACGTTGCTATTTCTTAATTGTTATATTGGCTAGTGTATTTAAATAAATTATAAAGTTAATTTCACTTTATCGCCACAGTCGATGGATGTCGCCGTTTGCCGCTCTCTTATTGTTTTTGTTGTGCGAAAAACTGCGCTTCTGCTGCTGCTGCGTCGCGTCGCTGTTGACTGTGCTGTGTTGTGTTGGTGTTGGTGGTGGATTTGTTTGCTGGCTAGTGCTGGGGAGATGGACTTGGGGGGTTTGACGGTGACACTTTCTTTTGGGCGGCGTTGGCGGCGACTTTTATTTATGGCTGTTATTGTTGTTAATTCTTCTACACGCTACTGCGCTGGATAATTGCTATTTTGCTATTTCTATTTTGTTATTGCCTGTTTTCTCCTCTTTCTTCTCTCTCTCTCTCTCTCTCTCTCTCTCTCTCTCTCACTCTTTCTGTTTTGGCACACGAAGCACGACTTTTATTTGCACTTAACAAAATAATGAACCCACAAAATCTGGTCTCACTCTCCCACTCGTATTTACACGTTGCTGTAAGCTTAGCTTAGTTTCTTTGTTGTTGTTGTTGTTATTGTGGCGTTGGCGGTTTTGCCGGCTTCTGTGTTCGTACACTTTGTTATTTGTTAATCAATAACAATAACTCGACAACTTTTTTGTATCGCTTGCAGTGCATACGAACTCTGCGCAAGAAAGTCTGAATTAAAACTGATGGATAGAGGTCGAGAAACATCGAGTGAAACATCGATGTCATCGATGTTTGCAAAACATCGGAACAATCGATGTTTGTTAAAACACTATCGAATGTTTTTATACGCAACTCTGCACTTGACGACGACAGGCGTGTATGAATTGTAAGTAACGGAACTTTTAAATTTGTTCGCATTATAATTAAAATCTTTGTTGTAATATTGGATTTATAGCTGGTGGTGTTGGTTTAAGCTATGGAGAACGAAGCATGGAGAATTACCTGAAAAGTAATTTTGATAATAGTCGCAGCATTAGGTATATAAAATAGTAGAATTTCTTTTTAACAAAAACCGCTCAAATTATGGTTAACATATTGCTAACAGAGTGCGTTTAACGCAATTTTGAGTCACTGCAAACGCGAGCCATTTGTATATTCAGAGCAGTAATGCCGAATTGGCTTTTTTTCGGATAGATTTTTACGGTTTTTAACTGCTTCTGCCGGGAAAAATCTCAAACAGCGTTTATCCGAAAATCTGGCTTTTTTTCGTTTCAATTAAATTTAATACAAAAAGGATTGTATGCTGCCAATTTTGATCTTTTTGAAAATGTAAGCGATATAAAGGCGAAAACACTTTCCCAGTACACCAAAATTCACCAAATTAAAAAGGGAGAATGTTGAAAATACGTCAAAATTTTAGTCCAAATCAAACAAATATCGAGACTCTCATTTTGATTTTTTGAAAATTGATGAAAATTACTTGTTTTGCCACGTTTTCCTCCTTTTCATACAAAATTTTTCGGAGATCATCCGATACAAAAATTAATAAAAACTACTAGAGAAGAGATTTTTGAAAAAAAAATTTTGCAGTCTTTATTAGATTTGTTTAAGGAAACTTTTTGTATCCAAATATTTTTCAAAAATTCGAGGATAAAAGTTAATTTTTACAAAAACTCAAAAATTTTCAAGTAAATTGCAAATTATAAGTTGATTTAACTTTAGTTTTCTGTAAATTCTTTTGATTGGGTTTGTAGTTTAGTTAATCGACACCTCCAGAATTGCAAGGTATGTATAAATGAATTTTGACGAATAGTATTTGATGAAATAAATTTTTTTATTTTACATTTAATTTGTTAAGACTTGTATTACAAGTATTTCGTAATAATGTTACAAAAGTGTTGTTTTCTATAAATGAATATATGATTGAAATAATTTTAAATACTTTTTTTTCTGAATTAATATATAATTGATATCATTTAAAATACATGATGCATACATAATAAAGACTTGACTAATAAGATACTTAAATTTTAACGGAATTTGATTTATTCCTCATTCTCCGGGGTGGCAACTTTCAGCTCGTTGGTGAACTGATCCACGGCGACCAGCGTTGCCGTCTCGAAGCTTTTCTCCACATTGTCCGCGGCGGTGCACAGAGCCTGCAGGATTTCCCGATTGGTGGCAACGTTAAGCTGATGCTTTGCCAGTTTTTCACGCGGCTGTTTGTGGTTTGTTTGCAAATGTCCTTTACATTCCTCCAAAATATGCACATCCAGCTTGCTGGGCCGATGATCACTGGCGATTTTGGCGATTGCCTGCGACAATTCGTTGGCGGTGCGTTCAACTTGGGTGTCGTTGATGTGTGTGTTTTTGGCCTGCAATGCATTGCACAGCATAACGTGTTTGTTCATGTCCATGAGGCGTATAAATTCGCGATTATATTCACGTTTGGCATCGAAAAAGATTCGCACTTGATCCTCCACTTGGCGGTGCACGTCCTTTTCCTCATCGGCGTAACGTTTAACCGATTCCAGATGTAGAAAATATTGTATATCGTCCATGCCATTGTTTTCTTCGTTTTCCACTTCCATTGTTTTTACAATCATTCACAACAACAATTTGAGAGCAATTAATTTAACAATTTAATTTGTATTTCAATTGAATATAAGCTCTTATCGATTGCAATTGGCTTGTCTATCGATACATATAAATAAAGATGGCTCGATAACTATTGAGTGTTGCTAGCAGTGATGCCAATTTGGCCTTTTTCGGATAGACTCTTCTGGTTTTTAACTGCTTCAGCCGTTAAATATCTTAAAGATCTATACGTAAATTTGGCTATTTTTTTTAGATTAAATTAAATTGAATCGGAACTTTTTGAAAACGATGTTAAGGCGAAAACACATTCCCAGTACGCCAAAATTCACCTCTTAAAATGGGAGAATGTTGAAAATACGTCAAAATTGTAGTCCGAATTAAACAAATATCGAGACTCTGCAGCAAGTAACCCTTGTTTAGAAGTGGTCACTTTCACTCTGTCTCTTTTATCGTTGCCTTGGTCAAACGCTGAAGTAGAGAGGTTATTTAGCCAAGTTAGTTTGGTAAAAACTAAAATGAGGAACCGTCTTGAAATAGAGACGTTAAATGCTATTTTAACAATTAGGTAAATATATATATTATGAAATTGTTTAATTATATGCATATGTATGTATATTTATCTTCTGCAGATTCGAATTGCGTCGACGCAAATCGTGTTGATATTCGTACATTTTGCCAGACCTGAAAACAAAGAAAATGAAGACGAACAAATCATTAAAGAGGCCTTGAAACTATAAAATTAATTTAAAAAAATGTAATAAAACGAATTTTGCCTGTTTTTCTGTCTTTTAGTTTAGTTTTTAGTTTTTCAGCTTTTTCCCCTTTTATTTTGGTCGTTTTGTCTTTTTTGTTCCAGAAAATGTTTGGCATCACTGATTAAGAGTTGTCGCACGTTAACGCAACGAACTGACACAGAACCTAAACAACCCTGTGCTGGCGCAAATAAAAATATTGTGGCGTTGCTGCTGTTTATATTTTGTTGTGCGTTGATGTTATAATAAAATGCACATTAAGCAGGTAAGTAAACATTGGTACCATAAGCAAAAACTACTGCTCACAATCACCTACTTTTCAGATTATTATACAGGGCTTCAAAAGTTACAAGGACCAGACGGTGGTGGAGCCATTCGACAAGCGTCACAATGTTGTTGTTGGTCGCAATGGTTCGGGCAAAAGTAATTTCTTCTATGGTACGTTTTGTTGTTGTTTTAACATACTATGTATATGTATATATATATTGAATCTCGACAGCTATACAATTTGTGCTGAGCGATGAGTTCACGCATCTGCGGCCGGAGCAGCGCCAGGCGCTGTTGCACGAGGGCACAGGAGCCCGAGTTATTTCGGCCTATGTGGAGATCATATTCGACAACTCGGACAATCGTGTGCCGGTAAGTAAGACTGCCGCCTTCACTCGGACATAAATACACAGATTTGTTTCACTTGCAGATCGACAAGGAGGAGATTTACTTGCGGCGTGTCATTGGCGCCAAGAAGGATCAGTATTTTCTCAACAAAAAGGTTGTGCCGCGCAATGAGGTCGTCAATCTATTGGAATCGGCTGGCTTCTCCAGCTCCAATCCCTATTATATTGTCAAGCAGGGCAAGATCAATCAAATGGCCACTGCAGCGGATTCATATCGATTAAAGCTGCTCCGGGAGGTGGCGGGCACACGTGTCTACGATGAGCGCAAGGAGGAATCGTTGAATTTGCTGCGCGAGACCGATGGCAAGGTGGAGAAGATTAGCGAATATCTCAAGACCATCGAGGACCGACTGCAAACCCTGGAGGAGGAGAAGGAGGAGCTGAAGGAGTACCAAAAGTGGGACAAGACACGGCGAACTCTCGAGTACATACGCTACGAGACGGAGCTGAAGGATACGCGGCGCGCACTGGAGGAGCTGCTGCTCCAACGCAAATCCTCGTCGGACAAGAAGAAGAACTACAACATTGAGATCCAAAAGGCGCAGGAGAAGATCAAGGAGGTGCAAAAGAACCTGAAGGAGGCCAAGAAGAAGGTGCTCAGCACCAAGGAGGAGCGATCGGTGCTGATGACCGAACAGCAGCAATTGCTGCGCGAGAAGACCAAACTGGATCTGACCATCGTGGATCTGAACGACGAGGTTCAGGGCGACAACAAGTCCAAGGAGCGCGCCGACCAGGAGCTCAAGAATCTCAAGGTGACCATTGCGGAGCGAGAGAACGAACTGGACGACGTGAAGCCGAAGTACGAGTCGATGAAGCGCAAGGAGGAGGACTGCTCCCGCGAGCTGCAGCTGAAGGAGCAGAAGCGCAAGGAGCTCTACGCCAAGCAGGGGCGCGGCTCGCAGTTCTCGTCGCGCGAGGATCGCGACAAGTGGATCCACAACGAGCTCAAGTCGATCAGCAAACAGACCAAGGACAAGATCAATCATCATGCCAAGCTGGTGGAGGATCTGAAGAAGGATGCCACCTCCGAGAAGGATCTGGGCACCAAGATCGAGGAGCACTCGTCGGAGCTGGAGCAGCTGCGACTCCAGATCGATGAGCACAACAAAAAGTACTATGAGCTGAAGAAGACCAAGGATCACCATCAGTCCATGCGCAACGAGCTGTGGCGCAAGGAGACCCAGATGACCCAGCAGCTGCAGACCCAAAAGGAGGAGCTCTCCCGGGCGGATCAGGCGCTGCGCAGCATGGCCGGCAAGCCCATCTTGAATGGCTGCGATTCCGTGCGCAAGGTGCTCGACAGCTTCGTGGAGCGCGGCGGACAGTCGGCGGCGATAGCCCGGGCGTATTATGGCCCCGTGATCGAGAACTTTAGCTGCGACAAGACGATCTACACGGCCGTCGAGGTGACCGCCGCGAATCGTCTGTTCCATCACATCGTGGAGTCGGAGTACGAGGGCACCCAGATCCTCAAGGAGATGAACAAACTGAAGCTGCCCGGCGAGGTGACGTTCATGCCACTGAATCGCCTCCAGGTGAAGGTGCACGACTATCCCGACGATCCCGACTCGATACCCATGATCTCCAAGCTCAAGTACGATGAGCAACATGACAAGGCGCTGCGCTACATCTTTGGCAAGACGCTCATCTGCCGCAACCTGGAGCGCGCCACGGAGCTGGCCAAGAGCACGGGCCTCGACTGTGTCACGCTCGACGGCGACCAGGTGTCCTCGAAGGGCTCCCTCACCGGCGGCTACTTCAACACGTCCCGGTCGCGTCTGGAGATGCAAAAGAAACGCACCGAGTACACGCAGCAGATCACCGAGTTCGAGAAGAAGCTGAGCAAGTTGCGCAACGAGCTCAAGTCGACGGAGAACAACATCAATTCCATTGTGTCCGAAATGCAGAAGACGGAGACCAAGCAGGGCAAGTCCAAGGATGTCTTCGAGAAGGTGCAGGGCGAGATCCGGCTGATGAAGGAGGAGCTGGTGCGCATCGAGAAATACCGGGCGCCCAAGGAGCGTTCCCTGGCCCAGTGCAAGGCATCGCTGGAGGCGATGAACAGCACCAAGTCCAGCCTGGAGGCGGAGCTCAAGCAGGAGCTGATGTCCACGCTGTCCGTGCAGGATCAGCGTGAGATTGATCAGCTCAACGATGACATCCGGCGCCTCAACCAGGAGAACAAGGAGGCCTTTACGCAGCGTATGCAGCTGGAGGTGCGCAAGAATAAGCTGGACAACCTGTTGATCAACAATCTGTTCCGGCGACGGGACGAACTGATCCAGGCACTGCAGGAGATCAGTGTGGAGGATCGCAAGCGCAAGCTGAACAATTGCAAGACGGAGCTGGTGTCCACGGAGAAGCGCATCAAGAAGGTCAATGCGGACCTGGAGGAGATCGAGAAGCGGGTCAACGAGGCGGTCCAGCTGCAGAAGGAGCTGCAACTGGAGCTGGAGACGCACGTGCGCAAGGAGAAGGAGGCCGAGGAGAACATCAACAAGGACAGCAAGCAGCTGGAGAAGTGGACGACCAAGGAGAACATGCTGAACCAGAAGATCGACGAGTGCACCGAGAAGATCGCCAGCCTGGGTGCGCTGCCCCAGGTGGATGCCGCCTACAGTCGCATCTCGCTGAAGAATATCTTCAAGGAGCTGGAGAAGGCCAATCAGCATCTCAAGAAATACAACCATGTCAACAAGAAGGCGCTCGATCAGTTCCTCAGCTTCTCCGAGCAGAAGGACAAGCTCTACAGGCGCAAGGAGGAGCTCGACATTGGCGACCAGAAGATCCACATGCTCATCCAATCCCTCGAGATGCAAAAGGTGGAGGCGATACAGTTCACATTCAAACAGGTGGCCCAGAACTTCACCAAGGTCTTTAAGAAGCTGGTGCCCCAAGGCGCCGGCTACTTGATACTCAAGACCAAGGACAACGAGGGCGAGGAGATGGAGGTGGCCAACTCGGATGCATTCACGGGCATCGGCATCCGGGTCTCCTTCACGGGCATCGATGCCGAGATGCGTGAAATGAACCAACTGTCCGGCGGACAGAAATCCCTGGTGGCACTCGCCCTCATCTTTTCCATACAGAAATGCGATCCGGCTCCATTTTATTTATTTGATGAAATCGATCAGGTAAGCGAGATTTACGAATTCCCTAATGCAGGGACTGTAAAGCCCCATTCAGACGAGCACTTTTTCACCGACACTTTTTGTCACATTTTGTCAAAAAGCTGTCCGTCTCGCGTAACCACACAAATTTTCAAAGCGTCGGTAAAAAACCGACGCTCACCGATGGAAATAGAACACGTTCTATTCCATCGGTAAGCTATGGTGAGCGACACGGACAGCTTTTTGACAAAAAAGTCGGTGAAAAAGTGCTCGTCTGAATGGGGCTTAAATAATGAATATTTGTTTTATTTTTAAATAAAAAAATCAGACACTTATAAAAGACCTAGAAAATAATTGTTTGCACCAAAATGTTTATTTTTTTACAATCTCTGTATTTCCACCATGATTTTTATTTTTATGATTCTTACTTTTTTACTTAATGGTAATCACTATTTTTGAGTAATTTTATAAAACTCAAAAATAATCATTATTTTTGATCAAAAAAATAAAACTCAAAAATAATCATTATGAATGAGTTTTTTTTGTTTTTCGCTTAAAATAAAACTCAAAAGTTATTTACGGCTTCTGTGTTGAAATTTTTACCAATAGTATTTTATATCCCTATAAAGGAACACCATATCTACCATCCAGGATAATTTTTTTTTATCGGATTACGATAACCCATTCAAACTTGCATCAAAACAAATTTCTTTTGAGTTTTATTTTAAGCGAAAAAAATAAAACTCATTCATAATAATTATTTTTGAGATTTTATTTTTTTGATAAAAAATAATGGTTATTTTTGAGTTTTATAAAATTACTCAAAAATAATGATTATCATTAAGTAAAAAATAAAAAATAATCATTAAAATGTAATTTTTCTAATATGTATAACTAATAATGATTACGGTCCCTGTCTTAATGTGATTGATTTATAATTTTAATTGCTTTGACAGGCACTGGATGCAATGCATCGCAAGGCGGTGGCCGACATGATCCACGAGCTGAGCGACACCGCACAGTTTATCACGACCACTTTCCGGCCGGAGTTGCTCGAGAATGCGCACAAGTTCTATGGCGTGCGCTTCCGGAACAAGGTCAGCCACATTGATTGTGTGACCCGCGAGCAGGCCAAGGACTTTGTCGAGGATGATAATACACACGCCTAGACACCGTCACTCCGACTCCGCCTCCTTCTCCCAGTCCGCCTCCTCATTCAAGCATTTTTTAATAATTAGTTTTAATTCATATTTGTATTTTTGATTTACTTGATTTTCCTTAAACAATTGAACATTATTTAGCAAAAACCTTAAATAAGTCCTGTATTGTAATTGTCCTGTTTACAGGGTGACCAGAAAAAACGGAGACAAACTTTAATATGTCCGTAAGCAAAAGTATGTTACCGGATTTAATTAAATGTTATTTTATTGTATTCTCCATTCTTTTTTGTACTAGTCACAACATTTTTTATCCATTGCTGTTAAATTTTCCTGTGGTTTCAGAATGTCAAGTAAACGTTGTGCAATTTTAGAGCTGTTTCATCAAGAAAAACGTCAAATGTGAATTTGTTCGTTTGCTCGAGGTGCCTAGGTAGACTGTGTCCAAGGCCACCCGCCACTTTAATGAGATTGACCATGAAGGCTATCGTCCGGGAAGAGGAAAAAAAGCACCGTCAATACTTCTGCCAATCGTCAAATCATTCGAAAGCGGGTGATGCGAAATCCGAGGGTCTCCATGAGGAAAATTGCCCGTGAGACCGGAATGAAACGTGATTCTGTTTGGTAAATGGCGAAGAAGCACCTTGGACTCAAGCCGTACAAGCTCAAAAAATTTCAGATCCTCACGGATGAAAACAAGCTCGTGCGACTGCAAAGATGCCACCAACTCAAGCGTCGGGCCGCAGGTCAGCGATAGGAGCGCGTCCTTCTCACGGATGAGAAGCTGGTAACCGTCGAGCAGGCTCACAACCACTAAACTGCAGGATCTGGTCCGCCGAACCTTCGGGTACGTCGGCCATTGTCAAACATCGCCAAAATCCGAAGTCCGTTATGGTCTAGGGCGGCATTTGCGCCAGCGGCAAAAAACCCCTGGTTTTCGTGGATCAAGGGATTAAAAGAAACCAAGAAGTGTACCGCCACGACATTCTCGACGCCGTGGTAATTCCTTGGGCCCAACTGCACTTCGGCGATGCGGACTGGACTTTTCAACAGGACTCTGGCCGGCTCACAAGGCGAAAATGACGCAAGACTGGTGCAAAACCCATTTTCCGGACTTCATCTCGTCTGCTGAATGGCCACCCTACTCGCCGGATCTCAACCCGATGGACTACAGCGTGTGGTCGATATTGGAGGCCAGGACCTGTGCTAAGCCTCACAAAAGTTTGGAGGCGCTGATGCAATCGCTGCTCTTGGAATGGAAGCGACTGTCTCCCGAGGACCTGTGGCCCATGGCCTACAATTTTAAATCACGTTTGGACCTGTGCATGGCAGCTGGAGGAGACCATTTCGAAACCGGCTGAGAATCTTACTACTAGTGATCCACTTTATCGTTACTAATTGTTGCTTTGCTAAATTTCTCTCGTTTAGTAAAATTATAGTTAAAAATGTTTGTCTCCGTTATTTCTGGTCACCCTGTATATGTATGTGTAACTCTCAATAAAATGACCGAGAAATGTAATGCATATAAAAAAACCTTTAGTTTTATTGACGAGATTAACAATCAACTGCTTAATTAATATTCTTTGTATGTACAGTTTGTCAAGAAATTCCTTACACTCCCTTAAAAATGTAATATTTTTACTTTAAATAAGAAAATAATAGCTTATTATATTTGGAAAGGTCGTTTAAATTCCGATTGAATGACACAATACTTCCCTTAACCCATTTAGTACCCTTCGAAAATTTCGAACTTATGTAAAAGTCACTTTTCAAAACTTTTTTCCTCGATTTTTTTGATGCATACAAATTGTTGTAACAATTCTAAGAGTAACTGCAAAAAAAGTATTTTTGATATTTCGAAAATCCTAAAAATGAAAAAAAAATGACCATTTTAACCCATTTTTCCTCATATTCATGCAAAAAGTGCCTCTTCTGCAGTTTTCAAAAAATTATAAAAAATACTAGCAAAATATTTTTGAAAATTTTCTTTTCCAGTTACTCTTAGAATTGTTCCAAGAATTGTTTAGCATACAATTTTTTTTTGTGAAAAATCGAGGAAAAAAGTTGACTTTTGCAAAAATTCAAAATATTCCATGGGTACTCAATGGGTTAAGGAAATTTTTGCATTATTCGAACGAAAATTAAATGACCTTTCCAAATAACATATCTAATAAGCTATTATTTCCTAATTTAAAGTCAAAATATTACAATTTTAAGGGAGTGTAAAGAATTTCTTGACAAACTGTATATAAAACTCCTTCTCTCTCTCTCACTCCCTGACTGATCAACAGAGATGTCTAGATTTTATGGTGTATAAATATGTCTCAATGTTGTTGTGCTAAATGCAACATGGATTTAAGCAATGTGGCTTAAATCTTCATCATCTCGTTTCCTCGACCAGCTCCTGACTGGCATTGATGGCGAAGATGACAGAGAAGCACATGCCCACCGTGTCCACCTCGAGTGCTGTGATGTTGAAGCGCAGCGTTAGACGCCACAGCACAAAGTGATTCAGCATCACCAGGAGGGCCAGTCCCAGTGACCACCAGTATTCATCCACAACGGCAATGCGCCACAGACAATACATGTTCCACAAGACGCACAGCGTGCGACTGACCCGCTCCAGCTGGGCCAGCACCTGTCCCAGCATTGACTTCTCGTTTAGGCACCGTCTGATGGCTGTCAGCAGGAAAACGCCCGCATATAATCCCAGGACAACGCATCGCCAGTTGACGCCGCCAATTAACTTGATGTCACCGACGATGCTTTGCATCTGGCCAATGATCAGTGTCACGAATATCGCCGGCGAATAGCGCAACGATTGCTCGCAAATGTGACGCTGCACCTGGCCGGGATTGGGATGCGTGTAGCGCAGAATGCAGAGCACGCTGTGGGCAAACAATAAACCATAGCCGGCAAGTCCATGACGCTCCAGGCTGTAATGTTTGAGTGCCCAGCCCGAGCTGACCGCCAGCACGAAGTTCAGCAGGCCCAAGGACAGCTTGGATGAGATATTACCGCTGGCATTGAAAGCCATTAGGACAGGTGGTTGGTTGGTCAAAACAAACCACTTAAATTAAAAACTGCTATTGTTGTTATTATTGTTGACAGAGTTGTCGCAGCGATCTATCGTCTGTTTGCTGCCTATCGATAAAAAGCTAATATCGAAGCAAGTGCTCAAGAACAACCGATTCTGTACTACCCAATAAAAACCAAATAAATTATAAACTAGACAAAAAGAGCATCATTTACGAATTTTGCGAGCAACCCCTCGGGGGTTGAAGCTGTATAAATAATTGAAAATTTCAATCTCACAATCGTCCTTTTGCTGTGTTAACAAGGCTGCCACCTGTCAAAACTATTGGCGACTTTTCTGTCAACCAAAGGTTGCCACAAGTTTCAAAACTGCCGGTGATTCTAGCCAAAAGCATACAATTTAGAGGTGGGGAAACATTCGATAGTGGCCTACCAAACATCAATGGATCCGATGTTTCTCCACTTCCAATACAATACTAACGCAAATAGTTCGTTTATATTTGAGTTTCATTTGTAATCTCTCTGCTCAAATAATTTAAATGTGTATTATATATATTAAATAAATAACGCAGTTGATTTTCAAAAGTAAATTGAATTATCAAGAGCAATACTAAAAACAGTGAGCGCTCACGCACGAGGTACGTGTTGTATTTTAAGACGCGCGCGTGAAATTTGTATTTACCTTTTGTTTATGCGTTTCGTTGCTGTGTTTCCATAGTTGAGCCGATACAGTTAATTCGAAGTTCGAACGACGCCGGCAAGATGGCGACGGAGCCAAGTGCGTTCAAACTGTTTCGCACTGTCGATCCGTCCACAGTGAATGTGCCGATCAGAGAGAAATTTGCCAAACTGACGCTATCCTCGAATAAGAAGAAGCAAGTGGAGACAGAAAAGGAGAAGGAAAAGGAGAACAGCAACGTCAGTCGCCAGCTCCTGTCCGAGTTGAATGATCCAAATAAGAATAGGAATAGGAAATCCTTTGAGCATCCATTGCTGCGCAGCGACTCCTCATCATCGGTTAGTGTAATGGGATTGGAGGAGGAGGAGCACACGCCGAAGAGCACGCAGCTGTCGCAGGATGTCTCTGACTACATGGAAGCCTTGCAACTGAGCGGCGATGGTTTAACGCAGCGAACGCTGGACGGGAATGGGGATGAGGATGTAAATGGTGATGTGGAGAAGTTGTCCACACAAGTCTCCAACTTGACAATGCAGCCAAAGGAGCAACTGCAGCCACAACAGGAGATCTCCATATGCATAACGTCCACAACAGAGGAGGAGGACGAGGAGGATTCATGCATTACCATATCGGATACAAGTGGCAGTGAGTGTGATTCTGCCAATCCTGCCCAGGAACAGCTGGTGGTGGAGGAGAGCATGGCAGTGAGTGAACAGCAATTACACTTGTCGGCCGTTCCACTGACCATCGACAAGACGGAGCGCATTCAGGCCTTCCTACGGGATGTCTCCTTCGAGCGCCACGAGATGGAGCGTCGTGGATCAGCGGACGTGTCTGGCGCGGATCAGCTGCTGCTGCACTCGCGCTTAGCCAGCGCGGACACGGAGTCCATGAGCCAGGGCGACGTGGACTGCACCCAGTTGCACCCAGCCTCGCCAGTGGCGACAGCATCCACATCCCAGCGGCCGCTGGACAGCAGCAAGTTACTGGCGGATGATGAGACGGAGGTGAACACGCTGTGCTCCGAGGAGCTGGCTGAACCAGAGCCGGAGCAGAAGAGCAGCAAGCGATTGGCGGACAATGACACCGAGGTGAACACGGTGAGTTCCGAGGAGCAGTCGGAGCAGGACAGCAGCAAGCGATTAGCCCACAATGAGACAGAGGTGAACACACCCGACATGGATGAATCCCAGGCGGAGCTTTCTGCCCAGCACTCCACGCTGAACGATCTGGATCCAAATGAATCGATTACCATACCGGAGACCTGCAGCGAGACGGAGCAATCGCCCAGAAGATCCAGCTCGACAACGGGCACGGCGGAGACAGAGATCGAGCCGGGTGGCACACCTGCCATCCAAGTGAGCAGCATCAATATTTCGGCCAAAATCAACATTAAGATACACATACCCAACATGGACTCGAGCTCAGCTGAATCCGATGGAGATGCGGATCCAGGTCCAGATGCCAAAGAGAACCATGTGGAGTCGCCGGAGCAGGAGCAGCGACAACGGCAGGAGAAGGAGCGCTCCATGTTGCGCGCGGATGCATCGGAGGATGAGGAGTTTCTGACAAATGCCGAACAGCTGCTGAATCAACTGTACGGCAAATCCTGGCAAACTCCGGATGTCATACGCACCCTCAAACGCTCCAGTGGCAGCGGTGGCAAGATGCCCGCTCCAACTCGAACTCCAGCTCCAAGCGTCGACCGCACGCCGCTGACGGAGCTGAGACGGCAGCCCAGAGCACGGCGTGCGGCAGCCACAACGGCCAAGAAACGAGTTCCAGACAAGGACACGGCCAAGGCCAACGAGAGTGCCCTGGGCGACTTTAGTCTTTGTAAGTCTTTGAAATCCCACATTGTACAAAGCCAACGTCTAATCCTGTTCCTTTTCCAGTTAAGCGTGCGTTGAAATTGAACTCGACGCATTTGCCGCCGCCAGCACCGCCGAAAGAACCGAGAACTGAGCGAGCAGCTGGCAAGCAGCGCGTCCGCACCAACCATGTGCACGAGGATCGCTGGCGGGCGCTGGTCGACACGGACAGCGGCGAGGATGCCTCCGATGACGAGGATGCGGATGCCACCGACTCGAATGCCAGTGACGACGATGATGGCCATGGCCAGGTCACCTATTTGGATCTCACCAAGGCGGAGGTGGAGGTGGTCAGCAGTCCCGATGGCGAGACTGGCCAGAAATGTAAATGATTAATATAGAGAAAGAAATTCAATTCAATCTGTTATCTTAACATTTTAACACTTTGCAGCTCCAGGATTGCCCAAGAAACTGGACGACATCCTGCGCACCTGTCGCGCCACAGTGAAGCCCAAATTGTGCGCTACTCCCACAACGCCAATAACGCCAACAACAAATCCGACGCGTCGTCAACTCTTTACGCCAAATACTGGCTATGAGGACGATCAGGAAGCCAAGCAAATTGTGGATCAAGCACTCGATCTGGACAGCTTGGATCAACTGGAGAATGTCTATTTGCCGGGCACAAATGTGCACAAGCGTGTGCAGGAGGTGAAGCGACAACTGGGCATAGCCATTGAATCGCCCAAGGCGAAGCCGATCTTCAAGCTGCCCACGCCGCAGACGGCACCCAAGGCCAAGCCGGCGGATCGCAACAGGGAACGCAAGTTGGCGACGACGACACCACGCCACAAGGACAAGGTCAATGTCAGTCGGAATTGCAGCTTCATCAAGTCCCTGGACAGCAACATCGGTCGTGAGTTGTGCGACAACGAAGCGTTCTTTCTGCGCGAGAACTTCGCCAAGAACAAGGAGGAGCTGGCGAAGCGTCTGTACGGCATCTACAATGCCGAGGTCTTTGACAACAAGCTGGATGTGCCCATCACCTGGTCGAAGCTGCTGCGCAACACGGCGGGCAGGTGTCTAAATAAGAAAGGGTGCGTATTCTTCAAAAATATATGCTCTTCTTATTATATTTTTAACCGGGAATCGTAGCTGGTATATATACAGCTATGGAAATAATTATAAAAACGACAGTTATTTTGACACTACATTCAAACATGAAGATCAAATCCCGTTGTTAAGGCATCGATGGAAAGGTCATTTCAATCCCATTTGAATGATACACAAATTTACTTAACTCATTAAATACTCTTTAAATATTTTTAATTTTTGTTAGAGTCTACTTATTATATTATTTATCTTTTATTCATTTAAATTCCGTTCGAACGATACAAACATTTCTTTAACCCATAAAGTGCCCATTAAATGTTTTGAATTTTTGTAAATGTCTACCTTTGAAAATTTTTTCCTCGATTTTAAACAAAAAATGTTTTGATGCAAAAAGCTTTTCCCAACAAAACTAATAGTGACTGCATTTTTAGAGTGGCTGCAAAAAAAAAGCCACTTTTTGTATGAAATGGAGGAAAAAGGGGTTAAAATAGTCATTATTAGCAATTATCAAAAAACCATAAAAAAAAAACTAGCAGAGATTTTTTAATTTTTAATTTGCAGTCACTATTAGAATTTTTGAAGAATTTTTTTGCATCACAACTTTTTAAAAAAATCGAGGAAAAAAGTTTAAAAAGTAGACTTTTACATGAATTTGAAATTTTCAATGGGTACGTAATGGGTAAAGGAAAGTTTTGTATCATTTAAACGAAATTTAAATGGCCTTTCCATTGATGCCAATATTTTAACGATATCGGCGCAAATTAGCCCCCAAATCTTAAGATGTTTGCTGTGCCAATAAATACGTTTACCAGTGTATATTTGAAATTGCAAACTTTTTTTTTTGCTATTTTTAACAATAACAGATTCCAGTTTGTTCAAGACCTTTCGATATTCTCAAAAATGGGTTTTTTCGTTCTTTTGCTGTATCCAGAAGAAGTTCCCGATTAAAATAACATCATCATTAATTTTCGATTTTTAATATAATGAAAACTGTTTTCGCAGAGATGCCATATTTTACAGCCACTAAAATTTTTTTGGTCCACTTTCGAAATCCTTAACAAATAAGTTTGATTATTTAATAATTTAAATAATCTTGCGCTGATACGCTTACAAAGAAGTACATAAAGCACGTCTTTCCTGAAGCTAATTCACCAGCCAATGTAATTGTTGATGCAATATTTTATCATATTGCATTACCAAATGTTAATGTACATCAATATTACATATCCAAACGAGCCGGTAACAAAAGCATAACACAGAACGAAAACGTAGAAGTTCGAGTTAGGGAAGTTCGACTGTATTTGTATATGTTTGATCCTATTCTTCATATATGTACATGCTAAGCGAGCGAAGATTGGCTGATTCCAGTCACACAAACTAATTGTAACTGCCTGTTAAACACTTTGCAGACGCGATGGCCGCATCAGCAGGGTGGAGCTGAGTGTCAAGGTGCTGACCAGCGCGGATCGCTTGCGCTGCACGCTCATCCACGAGCTGTGCCACGCTGCCACCTGGATATTCAACGGCGAGGGCGGACACGGACGCACCTGGAAGAAGTGGACACAGAGGGCTATGAATGCACTCCCCGATCTGCCGCCCATCGAGCGGTGCCACAACTATGCCATTGAATTCAAATACACCTACAGGTGCAATACTTGTAATATTGGGTAAGTTGCGACAATCTGTTATTGATCTCAATATGTTTGTTGAACTACCTACTGCCACTTTGTCCAACAGATCGGATTCCCACACACGATCTCGTAAGGTGGAGAATCTGCGTTGCCGCCAGTGCTCGGGACCCATCACGCTGCAGTTGAACAAGAAGGACAAGCAGGGGAATGTGGTGGCGACGCCAGTGCGCGAGGCGACAGGATTCGCCAAGTACGTTAAGGATAACTTTAAGAAGCACAAACGGGACAATCTCACAGCCGCACAGGTGATGCGCATCTTGGGTGCCGAATATGCCAAGGAGAAGAACAAAGATCAAGGCGCAAAAGCAGCATCAGAATCAGAATCAGCTGAATCACAAGCCGCGTCGATCGCCAAGCGCGTGGAAATATTAACAATAGATTAAGATTAACAACATGACACTGACTGAACACAACAGCTGAGAAGTACAATGTACATATATATGTTTTGTAGTTTATATATATTTCGTAGTTTATATATATGTATGTATTTACAATACTTTAATATATTTGTTTCCAATTAAATAAACGAAAAACAGTTTTCAAAGCAGTTGCAGTTTGATTAGCTGTTATCGGTGGTGTGCAGTGTTGTACAATTAATCGGCCCACGGCAATGGATGATAGTACCAGTGCTGCCAACCTTTGTTTGAAAAAGTTATATTTTTGACGGGAGGAACGATGCAAAAAAGCTGAAAAATTAATTAATTAATGCCATGAAAATAGCTAGTTTTTCAATACATTTTAGAGCCCTGCATTACTTAGCCCCAGAATCCTAATAGGAATTGACTTCAATCTAAAGTTTTGTAGCTCTGTCATTATTTTAAAAATTCACGAAATGGCAAATGGTTGTTGAAAAAAGCCAGACATGACGGGAAAAATGCGAATCTGGCACCACTGGATAGTAATAGTATCGAGTGTTATCGATGTCAATTGTGACATCACGATAGGTTTCGTTTATGAGAACTGTGCAATATTTTGAATTAAGCGAGCAAATTAACTACACGCATAGCAAATATTATACGAATAACAGTGGTGTATGGTTTATAAATGACTTAATATACCTATTATGGCTCGTTTACCGCATGGGCATGAGGAGCAATTGTGACGTCAGTCGTTCGCTTGTCACTCCGCACGGCGCTGTCATCACTAACACACATACGCACGCAATAGTAAACATTATTTAGTTGCAGAACCGAACACGTCAGCTACGCGGATTCGGATTCGGATTGATTGACAAACAATTTGTGTTGATCATTCCAAATTAGTTGATTTATTGCACTTTGGTTACGAATTACAACAGGGCATTTCAAATTATTAATTGGCTGTTTCAATAACTGCTGCATTAAAATGGTAAGCACTCACACACACACACACACACGGGCACACATACACACACATCCGTCAACGTCGGCGATTTTTTGGCTAATTTTATTTAACGTTTACTCTTATTTTTAGGTACTCATTGCTGCAGCAGTCTGCACAAAGAATGGCAAGGGTAAGCAAACGAATTAATAAAAATATAGATTTGAAATTCATTCTTATATGTATTTAAATTGTTCACAAACACACACGCACACAAACACACCAACACACGCTCACACATGCAGTCATATTGTCACGTCAGTTCGTGGAGATGACGAAGGCGCGCATCGAGGGGCTGCTGGCGGCGTTCCCCAAGCTGATGACAGCCGGGAAGCAGCACACGTATGTGGAAACAGACTCGGTGCGCTACGTCTACCAGCCGATGGAGAAGCTCTACATGCTGCTGATCACCACAAAGGCCAGCAACATTCTCGAGGATCTGGAGACACTGCGTCTCTTCTCCAAAGTGGTGAGTATGTCACCAGACTCCAGACAGATTTAGCTAGCGATTTGCTTGGAAGCCAAATCTCAGTTGTTAATAATAAAAATAAAATTAAATAAATTAGATTTGTATATACAATTAAATTAAATTGAAATCTATACTTTGTAGATACCCGAGTACAGTCACTCGCTGGACGAGAAGGAGATTGTGGAGAATGCTTTCAATTTGATATTCGCCTTTGATGAGATCGTCGCTCTTGGCTACAGGGAGAGCGTTAATCTGGCGCAGATCAAGACCTTCGTGGAGATGGACTCGCACGAGGAGAAGGTCTACCAGGCGGTGCGGCAGACACAGGAGCGTGAGGCGCGCCAAAAGATGCGCGAAAAGGCCAAGGAGCTGCAGCGCCAGCGCATGGAGGCCACCAAGCGCGGTGGCCCCTCAATGGGCGGCCTTGGCGGACGCAGCGGTGGCTTCAGCTCCGACAGCTTTGGCAGCAGCGGCATCAGCACAGGCTCAGGCGGCGGCGGTGGCGGCGGTATCGGTGCACCATCCATTGAGCTGGACAGCAAGCCGGTGGCCAGCAAGGCGGCACAGTCAGTTTGACCTGATCCTTCAGCTTGTACAACAATCTTTATTCAACAATTTGCAATTTACAGAAAGCCCGCATCGCGCAATGCCTTGAAGCTGGGTGGCAAGTCGAAGGATGTGGACAGCTTTGTGGATCAGCTGAAGAGCGAGGGCGAGAAGATTGCCAATCTGGCACCAGCTGCTGCCGCTGGCGGCGCTGGAGCAGCGGCCAGCGCCAGTGCAGCTGCCAAGGCTAAAATCTCAGCGGACATTCATACAGAAAGGTATGACCACAGTTGTCCGACAGTTGAATCAATTGCTGAGTCTCCCCTTTTCCGTTGCAGTGTACATCTCAAAATGGAGGATAAGCTGGTGGTGCGACTGGGACGCGACGGTGGCGTCCAACAATTCGAGCTGGCCGGTTTGCTAACGTTGCGCATTACGGACGAGAGTCTGGGACGCATCAAGGTCAAGCTGGCCAACAACGATACGCAGGGCATACAGATGCAAACGCATCCGAATGTGGACAAGGAGCTGTTCAAGTCGCGCGCCATGATTGGACTCAAGAATCCGGCCAAGCCGTTCCCCTTGAACACCGATGTGGGTGTGCTCAAATGGCGTTTCATTACACAGGACGAGTCGGCCATACCGTTGACCAGTAAGTGACGATGACGCCGTGCATCTCTGCAGTGCATCTCGCTCTCACACAGCTTGTCTGTCTCTGTCTAATCCATAGTCAACTGCTGGCCCTCTGATAACGGTGAAGGCGGCTGCGATGTGAACATTGAATACGAACTGGAGGCACAACATCTGGAGCTGCAGGATGTGGCCATTGTCATACCATTGCCGTGAGTGATCAATCTGTTGATCCGCTAGAGAGTTGACTGATTTGTGTTTGTGTTTGTGTTTACAGATTGAATGTGCAACCTTCGGTGGCTGAATACGATGGCACCTACAACTACGATGCACGCAAGCATCAGCTGCAGTGGCACATTCCCATCATCGATGCGGCCAACAAGTCCGGCTCCATGGAGTTCAGCTGCAGCGCCTCCATTCCGGGTGACTTCTTCCCCTTGCAGGTGTCGTTCGTCTCCAAGACGCCATATGCGGCAATCAGTGCACTCGATGTGGTCCAGGTCGACAATGATTCGCCCGTCAAGTATTCAAGTGAAACGATTCTGTTTGTGGAGAAATATGAAATTGTTTAAGGCAGTCGTAGTATACTTAACTTAGTATCAATCAATACACATACCTTTATATATTTTTGAAGCGCTCTTTTTTTTCGCATTATGTACGATTATATAAATGTTAAAGATATATATATTAAATACTATACATATATATTAAAAGAAACTTGTGAAGTTTGCAACACGACCAACCGTAAATTCCAAATGTCGTGCGTTCTCCACAAACCATCATCATAGAAAATAAATAAAAAACATGCATAATTCAACTGCTATCTTGATTTGCAATAAACAGAACGGGGAAACAAAATTATTAATTATAGTAACAGTTGTTTGTTTACCGCCAAAGCAGACAATCAAATTTGCCACATTATTAAGCGTATTTTTGTGTTAAATGCTAATAATAAAATACAATGAAAACTTTCAAAAGTTCGCGACATAAAAATGGAACAACTTTCTTAATTTTGAAGCTAGAATTTTGAAAATTTTACCAGAATTTTTGTTGAAATTTTCTCGAATTTTTAAGATTTTTTCCAGAATTTTTTACTCAACTTTGCAACGCGAAGAGCTAAATGCACCAAACCAATTTTAGATTGAACTTAATTATTTTACAAAATATTGTATTATTTTTGTTTATTTTTTAAATTATTTTTATCTAATATTTTATTGATTTTTAAAAATTTCAAAATTTAGCGCGCCTATCGATCATTTAATAATAAAATCGATTAACAACTGAAACTTAATAACCACTTTTTTTTTGTCATTTTGCAGCACTGTTTGCAGCAAGTTGGCAGCCTCTGTACATTTTTCAATAGCTAGTTATCGATAGTCAATTTCTTAACTAGCATTGTTTTGGTTTATTCTTTGTTTTCATTTTAACAAACTGTTGGACAATTCTGATACAACAAATGGAGCAAAAGCTGGAAAAAGTACTCAACGAAATGTGGGTGTAGGCGTCGCACGTGCTGTTTTGCAATAATAACTAAATCACAATTTCACTTGCAGCGTCACACAACAGGACACGGTGGGTGCATTGCTAGCAAATCGACAAGGCCTGTGCTTGGGCGGTGAGTAAAGCGTTAATTAATATGATATGTTGTTAATTTGTTGTTGCTAATGGACTGTTTCGTAGCCAAGGGCAATATTAATCCCAATGTCTCCGGCATCGCGATGGCCATATCCAAGCAGGTGGACAAACTGGAGCCGAACGTCAGTGTGCCTGCCACAATTTGCCTTTACAGCGGCAATAAGTGAGTCAGAAATAATAATCACTTAATTCAGTTACAATATTCAATTCAAATGTTTTGTTGTAGGCGCTGTGTTATACAAAAGGATGGTGAAATAACTGGCATTATTTACAAGCAAACAACAACACCGGCAAGCAATTAACAATTGCATTTACTGCATGTCACATTTCTTCCAAATGCATTGCAACGAGAACACCAACAGCAACAACAGCAACAACGGCAACACTCAATACAACAAGGAGCAACAACCAAACCAAAGCAACTGTCAAATCATTGCCACAACACAACAAGGACAAGCCATTGCAATTATTTATTAGGTTGAGCTGTTAGACTTGTTAATTTGTTTTAAATGGCAATTCGCATATTGTTTATTTTTTATTTGATACATACACACATACATCTTTATATATAAAGGTTTTATTGTTGCGTAGCCTTAAGCCAAATCGATTATGTGCGATATATACCCCGTATATTTATCCAAGCTTAAGTCAATGTTTAGCAATCATATTATGTATATATACATTTTGTACGATTAAGCCTGAAAGTGATCAAAGCATATATACATATATAAACTTAAGCCTTTTTCGAATTCCAATTCTGATTCATTTGGCGATTCTCACTAGAAAAAGATAAATGTTTGAAATATTTTCAACGCAACTTTCTATGGTTATAAACAATTTATTATTATTATACGTTAAATCTGTTTATCCATAACTTTTTGAAGCTTCGTTTCGAAATATTCAAAATTTTTCTTTGTTTTTTTTTTAACTTTTTCCAATGTGCCGAATTCGGAAATGGCGCGAAAAAAATATATGTATTTAATAGTCAAAATTGCTGAATTTACAATGTTTTTTTAATTGCCTGACATTGAACTTTTGGGCAAAATGTAAGTGTAATGTTTATAATGTGAGTACATTTAGATATTCATAAATATGTACGAGTATGAATGAATATATTGTGACGTCATGGAACATAGACAATACTTCTGCTGTGAGATAATATCCAAGGTCAATCTACGAATGGTTTATGCCTTATCGCAGCTGACCCTCTCTCTCTCTCTCTCTCCCCCATCGCACTCTCTCCCCCCATCGCACTCTCCCTGTGTGCATTACGCAAATGAGCTGATTAACGATCAATTATATTAAGTAATTCGTTTTAAAGTGCTTTCGATTGCTAATGAGCTAAATCATGCTTGGTTGGGCATTGATATCCATATCCATACAATGTACCACTCATAATACCTTTACTTTTTGGCTATATAATCTGATCATAAGCTCGCAACGATTTTGATGCGGGAAAACTATGTCTATAGACTTGCATTGAGTATTATAGTTTTAGCATGCACTGTGTAACGCATTGAAGGAAAACGGGTGAAAATTAATAAGGTGTTTAGTTTATTCTTCTTAGCGTTTTTTGTGACTGTAGATATCTTTTTTGAATTCTACAAAGAAACTTTCAGCTTAGCATCACATTTTGGTATAACATCTTTGTTTCGCAGATTTTTTAGAATCTATCAAAATCGAGATATGGCTGTCATATTTATGAAACATAGGCTAAACATTTTTTTTCTCCTGATTTAGTAATGAAATAATCCCCCAATTTTAATTCAAGCGACGATTGTTTTATTGTAAATTTAAATTAAAAATGGTTGTTATTAAATATATTTAAATTTGACCAGAAATGAAGTCCAAAGATTATTTAGCGCAGAGTATTTTCACGCTAAAGAAATCAACTGTGTCGTGATACCAGAAAAAAGGCATTTTCTGCATATTCACTCAGTCCAACATTTATTCGTACACTCTTTTTTTATACTTTAACAACAATTGTAAGTCAAGTCTTCATATTTAAAAATGAAATTTTGGAAGGTCATTTAAATTCCGTTTGGATGATGCAAAATTTCGAAATTTTGTAAACTTTTTTGATCAATTTTAAAAAAAAACTTTTTTGATGCAGAAAAATTCTTCAAACAATTCTGAAAGTGACTAAAAAAACTTTTTTTCAAATATCTTCCTAGCGTGACTTTTTGAAAATTGCCAAAATTGACCATTTTAACCCCTTTTTCCTCCTTTTCATACATAAAAGTAATTTTAAGCAATTTTCAAAAAATCATAAAAAATGTTTGCGAAGAAATTTTTGAACATTTTTCTTTGCAGTCGCTCCTACCTTTGCCCTTAGCCCCTAACACACATAGAAAAGCAATTCACTGTAGGCGGTCTTGCCCCATGGGTTAGAGTTATTAGAGCCTTATCTTTTTACTATGTAGTCATTAAAAATAAGGCTCATTTAGACATACATATTCATGAGTATCTTTCGGTAAACATTTGTGTTCATACATAATTACTCAATCATAACGGCGTCGGTTCGTGTTGTATTTAAAAAATGAAAAAAAAACCTCTGAATTTTC
The DNA here is from genome assembly GCA_037043495.1 of Drosophila recens. NCBI lineage: Eukaryota > Metazoa > Arthropoda > Insecta > Diptera > Drosophilidae > Drosophila > Drosophila recens. The sequence goes on along the minus strand of JBAMBJ010000906.1, from coordinate 1,880 downwards.
CGGATTAGGCAACATTGAGGAAATGCCGCCCACCTACGTCATAGAAATGAATAAATAAAATGAAGAAAAAATGATACATTGTCGTCATGCAACAAATGCGGCATGTGCAACATGCAACATGCAACAAATTGCCCACAAGTTTTCTATATTTTTTCAAAGTTTTTCTTTTTTTTCTTTCTTAATCATTTTCGAAAGTCGTATGACAAGTTGGCGCCCAACGTAGTCAAGATTTCGGATGCACAAAAATTGCATTACCAGGCGCAGTCCTCATAAGAGAAAAAAGTAAAAAAAAAAATATATGATACTCGTTACCAGCTTTTCCGGTCCAGACAGTATCTTTGCTATTAATCGTTAAACTAAAAGAGAGATCTTATCGAAAAACTGATATTTAGTTGCAGAAAGATTAAATTAATTTTAAGTTCCGGTTAACCATTTCGCCATATCGAATCTAAAGTTGATCGTATATTTATTAGATATTCATTAATTAAACGTGTCAAATATTGGTTCAAAAACTTCAAAGTCCTTAATTGAAAAAAAAAAAAAATATTCATTTCAAGTTCTGTTTGAAACTGGTTCAAAAATTTAGTCAAAATTCGGGTAAGGCACTTTAAATGGGGCAATCGAACTTATTGAAAGTTCGTATATTTATGATGTTATATTGAGTTAAATACTTATATGACATTGTATAGTTTGAAAAATTACTGTAACAAATAAATCACAACACATCAATAATACGTCAAATCAACCCATTATATTTATTCTGATGATCTTTATGGGAATAACAGCGAGTGCTCTGATTAATACAGCCTGAGACGAATTCAGTGAAATGTATTTAGAGAGGAGCAGTCCAATCATTTGATTGACTAAATCGGTTAGGTCACGGGGTCGTATGAGTAATATGCATATTTTGACCAAGTCTGAGAAAGTGAGAGAGAAAGAGAGCAAACGACAATTAAATGACACGTGTGAACTTTACAAAAAAAAACGCACGGACCAAAAAAAAAAATATGCATGCGGTTTTTGACCCAAGATGAAACAACAAAAAAAAAATTCGTGCACACAAATTGCTTGATCAAAGAGCAATATTTATGTTAAACATGCAGCCAGCAGTGTGCACATATTGATATATTTAATTTTTTTTTTTTTCATATAAATGTTGGTTTTAACTGTTGCACGGCGGCAACAGCCTTGAACTTTCACTAACAACTGCGCAGCCAACTTTCCAGGGGCAAACTCGCATTATTGAAGCTCAAATGATGGCCCAGAAACTGAAATGGTGGGTTGAATTGTTGTTGTTGTTGCGGTTGTTAATGTGGGTGTGAAAAAAGCGGCAATTGCGCGTGCAAGGCAAATACGCTGACAACTCTTCAAATATATGTATGAGCAATGCCTTTTACACTTGTTGTATGTAGGTGTTCGCATATTCGTACAATAAAAAACAACAAAAACAACAACAACAAAAGTTGATAAACAAATTGAAATTGAACAGCCAAGGCGGGTTTATTTAGCCGGCCAAAGCCATTGAAAGCCTTCAACTTGACTAAGCGTTCAGTGGAGTTCAACAAAGTGACGACGACCCGACGCGTCGGAAGGGAATGGGAATCGAAGGGAGGGGAAGGGAAGCTTAAACGACCCAATAGTAAATTTGTCGCAGAAAACTGTACAGAATTCGTACAGCGCGCTCACAGTTCTGCGCGCCGAGTTCGTGTAAAACCCTCATTCGCTTTTATACATGCGTGGCCACAATTCTCTGTAGGAAATTTATAAAACCGCGCGGCAGACTCCGCTACGAAGTCGAACGTTTTAGTGAGTTCTTCGCAGGGCTCTGCTGCATACTTTTCTGTAAGCGTATTTCTGCTTTAAAAAAATCTAGTTGGAAT
>JBAMBJ010000905.1:0-32216 GCA_037043495.1 Drosophila recens | reverse complement strand
CTACAAATGTATCTCTACATGCTACTTCATTGATGACTGTGTATCTTTATTCATTTATTCACATGTATCTCCTTCTATTATCTTTACAGTTTGATTGTGGGTGCCCCCAAGCACGATACATCCAGCTATCAGGAGCGCGTCGTCGAGGCTGGAGCCGTCTTCAAGTGTTCGATGCAGGACGATAATTGTCAGCTGGTTGCATTCGATTCGAAAGGTATGTTTAATAAATAGACACGTTCGATCGGTGGGAAATTGTTGATCGACGGTTGAAGTGGGCTTGCAGTTCGGCTTGGCGCCAGTTTAGGGCACAAATCGTCGTCGAGTTGCAGTTAAGTCTTCTCGGTATTCGCGGCTCTACTCAGTCTCCATATCAGTCGCGTCTCTCTCTCTCACTCTTTGGTTGATATTGGCGCCAGTGACAACAGCGTAAAATGCAATTAGTTATTTATGGCTCACACGCATGCGCAGCGTTTTTAGTATGCAAAATGCGAAAATGCAAAACAGCGCAAAAAGAAAAAGGAAAAGCAAAAAATTGAATGAAATAATAAAAAAAAACAAAGGGGAGAGAACACAAGTTGTGCTTGGCTGCCGTTTACGAGTATTATTATTATTATTATTATTATTTTTAGACGGCTGTCGTTGTTGTTGCCATTTCTTTGCATCGAACTTCCTTAAGCGCAAACGGAAATGATAAACAGGCGGCCTCTAAAATAAACAGACGCCCGCCCATTTTCAAGGTCCTCCTCTTCCCCCCTCCCGCTGCCAGAGTTGCCATCAAACCCACCCACCTCCATTAGCAACTGTCTCTGCCTCTTCCACTTCCACTCCCTTTATCACTCTCTTTCTCCTTTGCTTACCACTTTTTTTTTTGCTCTTCTCACTCCTCTTGACAATTTGCAGCAACGGATGCGCAAATAAAAATTATTCGCTTTGTCGACGATGACGATGACGGCAATAATGATGATGATGATCATGATGACGATCATGATGATGATGATGGCAATGGAGTGGTGTGGCATTCTATAATGTGGTGTGACGTACATTTAGAATGCATGACGTGCTTATACCCTGTAGTGTTTAATAGATAACTTTCTGAATGCATTTTTTCTCACTTTTAAGAAAGTTGTATTTTCACAATCAATATTTAAAAGTCAAGATTTTAGTTCTTAACTTCATTTTTTATTGTTAATTAATTCATATCAGCGGTGGGCACGAAATCTGAGCTCGGAAGCAGCCGCTAGCTCCCGGAGCCACTGCGTGCCCACCGCTGATTTATGTGATAAAAAATTACATGATAAGAAAAGACCATTATCATTTGCATTAAACTTATGCTAAAAAAATATAATACAAATAAAAGTAAAAAGTCATAAAAAAAAGTTGTATCTAATCAAAAATGTTCTCTTTCCATTTATCAACAGTCAAACTCTACTTTTAATAGGTGCTTTCATTTACTTACTCCTTAATACTTGTTTTAACTACTTAGCAGTCGTCATTTTATTTCTTTAAAATGTAATAAAGTAATTTAAGATCGGATATCCTAAACTAGCTGTCTGATACCTTATCAATCTGATGCATAAATTGTTGACTTGCTCGGTTTCTGATTTTGATTGCAATTTTAATAGTAAAGTCTTGATACTTGTTGTATTCCTTTCTTAATATATAAGCTAGATATTGTGCATTTTTTACTTAGATCGTTTAAATCTAAAGGGTAGCTGCTAGTTGAGCTGATTCGCTTGAAAAGTCGCCTCTTTTTTTTTTGCATAAGTCTGTCATGTAACGATCCGAACCGCCGGTCATAAATATGCAATTTCATTTTGTGGCTGCTGTGGTGCATTCGGTGGTGCTGCCAACACCTCAAAACTCAAATTGCTGACGCGTGCCGCAGTCGAAGAGAAAGAGAGAAAGAGAGAGAGAGAGATAAAAAGGACTGGCAACTCGATGACTGGTGATGATGATGGGCCAGTCCAAAGTGAGATGCATAAATTGATGCGGCACTAAGTGGCGTTCGGTTAGCTTAGTAATATTACGCATAAGATACGCCAAATCCCTTTCTTTGTATTCTCATCAACAAAATGTTTCTATCGTATGCTTGCTAAAACACCAAAAAAAAAAACAAAACAAAATATTTGTGCAAGAAAAAGGAGAGAACAGTTGCTTCATTCGGCTCAAAGGTTGGTTCATCATTAATAATAATAATCCACATTCATTGCTGTACTAAAATTAGTCAACCGCAGATTCAGATGAATGTGTTAACTGATTCATCGTGTACACTGTACAGATTACTCATATGCATACTATATATAAATATTCATCTATTCATTCATTCATGCAAATGCAAATGCAAATGGATATGTATTCAACGTTCAAGTTGAACTCTCACACAGTTTCCGAAAATTCATTAAACAATTCGCTTGAATTCAGTCTTTAATCATTTTGCAGATTTTGTGTTGAAACAACGCATTGCAATCATTTAACCATTTATTATCGTTTCTTTTGAATATTGTTAGATATTAGCAAATTCTTAAGAAATGTTATTCAAACTCCACGTTGAAACGGAGCATCAGTTTTACTTCACATAATTTCATTCAACTTAACTTTCAACGTCAATTATTTGTTCTCTTAAAATATAAGTCAAATTTCCATCAATCAGCTCTTAATCATCAGCGTTTAACTCCTTGTAACATTATTCAATATTTCTTAATTCACCTTCAACCATTCGCTCGTAAATTAACTTCAACGCATTGCAAATTATCACATTATTTTACTCAATGACTTAAAATTAATTTTAAAATCGTTCTTCAATCATTCTTGCATATTTAATCTGAAATCAACTCCCTTAAAAATTATTCCGAATTTCTACAACTGTTTTTCATTCAATCGCTTTCATTCAACGTCTGTCTGAATATTCAATGAGTATTTATGTCTCATCTTATTAAAAACTAATTCATTAACATCAATCTCTAATCATTTCCAATTTCTACAAACACTACAATCTCTCCACCATTTTCATCCATCATAAATATTAAATACAGATTCTCTCAACATCCCTTAGTTTGGCATTTACGTGCACTCGAAATTCAATCAAATTCTGTAAGCACTTCAATCATCACCTCACGACACCCTGTATTTACATACACATTATACTTAAGAGCAAGTCCTCGTATTTCATCTATTGTAGCACTCTCAAAACCCACTGAGCACCACCCCTAGAATATGTTACTATATGTATATGATATCGTAATAAATCATGGCCAAACATGAACGGAAGTGGCCATTATGCCATTATTTGCCCAAGTGCCTTGTTTCTCGAGCAACTTAATTAGTTTGCTTTTTATTATTTTAAATTTTTTTTTGGTATTTCTTAGGCCTTCCTCTCTCTTTTCCCCTATGAACGTCTCCCTCATCTTTGACCTCCCCACTTTAGAATGCATATTAATTTCAGCAAATTTTTCATTTCCGTCCAATTTCGTTTTGTTTCTTTGCGTGTCTTTTGTCTTTAATGTGCGACGCTTTCAAATTTAAAGTATACATTTTGTTGACATTACTTTTTCGTTTTTGTCAGCTTTTTGGCAACATGCATAAATTTTAATTTCAATAAGTTTTCTAATTGGTTTCGTTTTCTTTCGTAGGCAACAATCGCAATACCAAGGGCGAAGTCATCGATCGCAAGTCGTATCAATGGCTTGGGGCGACGGTAGCTACGGGCAGACACAGCGATTTGGTTGTGGTAAGTACTCTCATCATATCTACAAGAGAAACCTATACTGCAGCTTTAAGCAGTGGTGGGCACGCAGTGGCTCCGAGAGCAGCGACTGCTACCAACTATTGTATGCCTACTGTTGTAGTTGTTATTGTTGTACTCTCGAACTCAGATTTCGTGCCCACCCTTAAGAATAGTGGAATATCATGTGGAATTTGAGAAGAAAACAAGACCTGTTGATATTGTAAGGCAACACTCAAAATTTTATAGAATGATAACGATTTCAAAAAAGAGATACAGAAAAATTACTTATTTTAAAAATTACTTTTTAAAATTATAATTTATCAAGAGTTATTTCTGCATAGTTTTATAAAATCAGCCAAGCTTTTAAAACCCTTCAAAATAAATGTCATTTAAAGTCTGAAAGTAATAACTCTACTTATCTTTAATGTAATGCAAAAGAAAAAACATAAAAGATGATGATTTATTAATATTTTTTTTTTACATTTGACATTATTTGACGTTTATATATAAGTCTATTTTATCTGACCGAAATCTATATTATAAATTATAATATTTTTAACAGAAAGTAAAATATTTTTCGCTTACAATAAGTTTTAACTTCGATAAGATTTTTCGACTTTAAACAGACTTTAGGCAAAATCTGAGCTTACTTGAAGTGTAAATATATTGATGTGGTTTAGCTATGAGCTAATGTCGTTATCTTTGAACTAGTTTCACACCAATTCCAACAGCATACATTGTAAAAAAAAGGTAAAAATTACCATCAAGCAACAAAAAGCAAAGCCACAATCCAATTGAATGTTGTTTTATCGCCTCTCAATGTTGTTAAGTCCGAGTTAATGTGACACCATTATGATACTCTCGCTTTCATCGACCACCCAGCCAACTGACCCACTGACTGACTGACTGACTGACTGACTGACTGCACCTCCAGCACCTTCATGTCTTCATCTTCCATCTGGGCGTTTGATTGTTTGATTTTAATGCGCCTTCGATGGCATCATCGACATCGAAGAACGCAGCGATAGCTCGTTAAAAGACGGTCGGAGGTTCTTTGCTTTTTAACAACATCCCAGTTGCCAGTTGCCCCTGGGATTGAAAGTGCAAGCAGTCGTCGGACAGTTGGGATATGGGATATGGGAGATGGGAAGTGGGAGATGGGAAATGGAGCTCAAACCAAACAGGTGGGCGACAGCATTAAATCTGAAACTGAAACTGAAAATGAAACTTTGAGCGCAAAAGAAGCAAAGAGAAACAAATTCGAAATGACATTTTTTTTTTTTAATTTTATGACAATGTCATACGCGAGTTTCATTTTTTTTTCCTTCTTCTTTTTCTATGTCAGCTGCGGTGGGTGTGCAATGCCGTTACATGTGTGTGTGTGTGTGTCTGTCTAACTATATGCTTATACCCTGTACTTTAAGAAGGGCAGCATCAGTTGAAGATCAAGTTAAATTAATTTCACCTCTTGTACATTTTTTAAAAATGTCATAAAATTATACCTGTTAAATAATGATTAGTAATCATAATCATAAGTAATAAGATTATTTTTGTTTAAAAGTCGAACTAATGACTAAATTACGATTTTTTTCGGTTTTGCCCAATTATTTAATGATTACGATTACAACAAAACAAAAATTATCTAAAATTATTACAATTATTCAAAAACAATCAAAAAAAGTCAAAAATAATCTTTATGAGTATTCGGATTATTTTTTTCCTGATTATTTCTGATTATTTTTGATTATATCTGATTATTTGTGACTATTTAGTAAAAATCCGAAATAATCAGAAAGATTATTTTTGATTATTTTTTATTTGTTCTGATTATTTTTGAATAATTGTAATAATGTTAGATTATTCACAAATTTTTCAACAGTGAATTATATAGTCACTACGATTATTTTTAAAAATAATCGAATTGATTAGTAATTCTAATTGAAATTGCATAAAATGCACAATTTAAAAATTAACGCTTTGATTCTTGGTAGTTTTCAACATTAAGTTCTCATCTCAGTTTTCTGAAATTTTTAGTAAATTTAAAAAAAAAACATAAAAGTTTTGATCGTGCCAAGCTTGCCAGTGATCATCTCTGGCGTGACGCTGTGCAGGGTATCTTCTAGTTGCACTTGCTGCCTTAACAGGTTCTAACTTGTCTATTGTTGTTGCTCTTGGCTCAATTTGTTGCTTTGTTCTTTTTTTTGTTGTTGGACGACAGCAAAAAAAAAAAATTGTGAATGCGTTTTGATTTTGTTGTCATCTTTTGTGGTCGCATTAAACGTGGTCGTGTCTTTGGATTGCGTCAAGTAAACCACAAGCACACACACACACACACCAATACACACACTCACACACAGTGTGTGCTCTGTTTAAGGTGCGCCCCAGTCGCAACTTTGGTTAATTGCGTTGGCGTTGTTGGCCAAGTCAAAAGCCAAAAGCCAGCCATCCACCCACAAACTCTGGCCAAGAGACAAAGAGAAGAGATAGAAAGAGGGAGAGAGAGCGAGAGAGAGTGAGAGGCATTTGATTTTCACTTTAGTTCTCAATTAACTTTGATTTGGCCCATTTGATTTGGCAAAGCACATCAGAAAAAAACCGTTAACATTGATGGCCCAAACAACAAAACCGACGCCCATTGTTACAGTTAAGCATTGTTGTTGTTGTTGTTGTTGTTGCAGTTACGTTCCTTGCTGTTGACCATCGATGTCCAGGTCACTTCCGCCACGTGCGGCACCCACTGCTGACCTGGCCTTCAAATGCCCATTAAAAGGCCATCGATTTATGTTTGCACCAAGTGCGCCCGATTACAGCAACAACAACAATTCGAACTACATCATCCATGGACAACAATAACAATGCCAAAAACTTGTGACTGATTTCATGAGAATATCGTTCAAATTTATATAATATGACAACAGTTTTGTAATAATTTGAGAAAGATCATCTTCGGAAGGTTTAAACTCTTTTTTCCCATTTTTTTTAATCTATTTTATTTTAATATTAATTCATTTAGATCAGCGGTGGGCATGCAGTGGCTCCGGGAGCAGCGGCTGCCCCCGAATTCAGATTTCGTGCCCACCGCTGATTTAAATGATCCAACCTTAACTTAGGTTTCGCAAAAGTCGACCCTTACTAGATCCAGACTGTATAGAATAGACAAAATACGCAAAAAATCTCTTCATTAGTGTATCCTATTACTTGTGAGATACTTAGCATATAATAAGTAGATAAAAATCTATCTATTAATATATGAACTCTCTGTTCTATAATCTCATACAAATATCATATCGTTAGAATACATACTACCTATAGTTGATCATTAAATACATGCATATTTTTGAGCTGTTAACGCCTTCACTCAAATTCAACTCGATCTGGCAACGCTCACAGATTTCTTTGCCGACCTAACATTGTTGATTAATTGAATAGATTTTGAGTATCTTTAAGTGGCAACGATGCCAACGATGATCGACAAATTAACAGTTTTTATTTTGTGGAGGCATCCGAAGCAAACGCGGTTCCAAGATGACATCACTGTGAACCCGATCGACAATTGAGTCGATGCCGATTCGCAGATTGTCGAGGCGATTGGTGATCGCCGATTCGATTGGATTGTGGTGTGGTGTGTTGTTGTTGGGAGTGGTGCAATGCTGGTGTTTGCGGCACTACAACGACTGGACTGTGGCCACGCTGTTGCCTTTGGGGTATTTTTGTTGTTGTTGTTGCTTGTGGCTTTGGGCTTTGGGGCATGTGCCGCATGTCGTGCGGTCTCGTTTCGCGTTTTGTTTGTTGCTGCGATTGCGACATGATCATCGACACGATCTCTGTAAAATTGCTAAAGCGCTATTGAACTCAAATATGGCCAGGCACATAACCATGGGACGCGGCTCGTCGTTCTTCCTTCCTTCCATCTTCAAAAGCGATCCTTGCAGAACTTTGCATTCGCAATGCTAACGTCTGCATGTCGACCATGTCAAACGTGTTGACTTTTGACTTTTAGCCAGACAACAACAACAGTAACAACAACGCTACGTTCTCTCTCTCCGAAAGTGCAGTTTAATGTCTCAAAAATTTATCGCTGGCATTTCGGTATGCGCTCTGTGCCCAACATGGGCAATAAACCAACAAAGCGCAAACAGGCCAAAAAGATGCAAAATAAATAAACCAAAAAATGAAAAATTAAATTAAAACCATTAAATGATCGAACAAACCAAGTTAGATGCTTTTAAATTGCACTTAAGAATTGACTGAACTAATTTTATATAGATGTGCTATTTATGGCGCCCAACGTATGGTGGGATGGGGCTTAGACGGAAGTTTTTGCTTGTAGTTTAGTGGTGCCCAAACTCACACGAAGTTAACGAAACGTTTTACTGCTTAACACTCAAAAAAATTAAATTAAAGCATATTTGAACAGTTATCAGAGATTCTATATACGAATGCTCAAAAATATTACTCAGAATACGAAAATTCGAAAATATTTTTGATTTTGGCTTTTTCCTATTGGCAAAAAGACAACATTTGTCGAACCATTTATTTCAAAATCAGGACTTCGATTGCCAGCGCATGTGATTTTTATTCGAACCATTTATTTCAAAATCTACATGTTTATATTGTGTGCCTGCTTATATAAAAAATCAACAAATTTTTTAACTTAGTGTTGGTCGTATGTATTGAGTAACGATTTAAGACGGTTGGTGCCCTTTCATATTATATTTTGATTGTTTTTTTCGGGTCTATCTTCAGCGTTAATTTGAATAATCTTAATGTCTTGTCCATCTTGCTTTCTCATTTGGTATTTTAAAAATTTGAATATTACTGGATGATTGCACCCTGCGAACGAATAATGAATAATGTATATAACTTTTCGAAAGAGTTTAACCAATGACAGGAAAACCACAAATACTTTTTCGAATTTTTTTCCTAATTTTTGTACTCTGAATATTTTTTTTAGTTGAAATTCCTAATTTATGATTCCTAATTTCCTTCCCAATTTTGGATTCCTAAAATTTTATTTTTGGTTTTTATTCTTCATTTTTAAAATTCTTTAAAAAGGGTTTTTGGCACTTTTGGAACCACTGTTCTAGTTAGACATAAACTTTAATAAACCTGCAACAAATTAATAAAAACATAAGTTCCTAACTAAAAATTCTGCAATCAAGTTAAAAATGGTATGCAGTGTTTATTTGAATGGCACCCAACGTAGGGTGGAGTAAGATCTACTCCAGCTTTGATTGCTGCTGGAAGAAATTTGATTAGAAGTGAAAACCAATGCTAAGATATGAGCATTCGTAACTCAAGCAGCTAAATTTAGATCAAAATATTTATACTATCTGTATTTAATTGGCGCCCAAGGTAGGGTGAATTAAGATATAGATGACAAGCTTTACTATGCGCTGAACTTGTAGAACTGCAACCCAAATTAAAGGAAAAGTTACGATATTACAAAGACTATCTGAGGCAGCTAAATACGAATATATAGAATGTACCTATACTCTGTGGCGCTCAACGTGGGGTGGATAAAACGCTCTTAAACCTGGAGAACTGTGTCGCAAATTCAGAAAAAGTTATGATACGAGTATGACCAAGACTTACTGGAACATCTAAATCCAGAGCTATCTCTGTGTGTGTGTGTGTGTGTGTTTGTGTGTTTGTTTGAATGGCGCTCAACGTGGGGCAGGAATGGTAAGGCAATCTTCTGCTGCGGTCCAGTCAGCGACTCCGGGCCATTTGCATATCTAACTATCTTACCGCGAAAACAACTTGCAGCGAAGAGAGTTTGCTATTTTCTTCTTGCTTTTTTTTTTTGTTATTTATTTTTTATTTTGTTGCTGAATGCCACGCTGATAATAAAGTTTTTAATAGGAAAATGCTATTAACTTATTGGCCGCGCGGTGGGCCCTGGACAACGAAGCCAAAGCAATAACAACAACAACAAGACAAGACAAGATATACTGAACGATGAAGCTGCTGCAGCACATTATGAATTCAATTGAATTGTTCAATGGCCCAGAAGTGAGCGTGGACCTGGAGCACGGACTGGAGCTGTAGACTTGGCACTGGGAACTGTGGACTTGGGAACTGTGGACTGTGGACTGAGAACTGTGGACTGCGAGCTGATTGTCTTTATTTTGATTTTATGGGTGCATTGAGTGCACCTGAGACAGCGATATGAATGCAGATATTTAGCAGGGCTGCAGTACAAAATTCAAGACTCACACCACAAGAAATGCTAAAAATGTTTAAGCACAATCTTTGGAAAAATTATGAAAATTATGCTAAAAATGCAGGCCAACGATGTCGAATGTTAAACAATTTGATTTGATTGCGCGTCCCTGGTCGCAATGAGTTTGGAGCTGAGCTGAGCTGTGATTTGGCGAACGTCGCTTGCATAATGCGAGCGCATAGATTTCATATTCAATGGGTATTTGAATGAGCTGGGCGTGTCCAAAGACAAAGAGAGGGAGAGGGAGATGTGATCAGCATGCATTTTTGGCGATAGCGCGTCATTTTGGAGTTTATGTCAGAGTCGAAGACGAAGACGCAGACGGAGGTAGTAAGGTGAGGTGAGGACTCAACTAAAAGTGGAGGGAGCAAGTCAATAGAGCTGCCTGTGCTGCTGCTGTTGACTGTTTTTTTGCTGTTGTTTTCAATCCTGCCACTGGCAATGCCATAAATGGCACAATATGTATAAATTTGTAAAAGTAATTGCAGGCATATGTGCCACAGAGCGGGCATCAAACAATGCCACAACGATCCGATGGCGATGCCGATGCCGATGCCGATGCCGATCCGAGCCAGGCCAACTGCATGCCAGCCATATTTGGCATGGGCCATAGGCCCAAGTATTGCGCCCGTCTGTGAGCGTGCGTGTTTTATGTCCAACTGCCAGCCATTTATACATTATAAAACTATATATACAAAGGCAAACAGAAAGAGAGAGAAGGAGACAGCGAGAGAGAGAGGGAGATAGAGTGAAATGGACAGTGAGACAGAGCAACTGACAGACAGTTGTAGCTGAAACTGAAGTTGCAATTGAAGCTGGACACGGATATTGGAGTTGGAGCTGGAGTTGGAGACGAAGGCTTCAGGGTCGCCGCGTAGCGTAGCATAATGCACCGCTCTACACCTCATCTTGCCTCATCCAATAGCTTGGCTTACCTCATCTCAGCTCAGCTCAACTCAACGCGACTCGACTCGACTTGACTCTGTCCTCATCTTGTAATTCGCCTTGGCCATTTTTGGCTTTGCAGCATTTTCATGATCTGTTTGATGCCATTGTTTCACATTTTCACAACTTCACAACGTGGCATTTGCTGACTGTAATGCTAAATAATTCTCATACATACCCTGTACACATTATAAATCAGGGTATAACGAACTGCACACAAAGATTACGAAGCATATAAGCTGAAAATATTCAAGCTTATCTATGTTGGTCTCAAATGGTGTATAAGGATTCGCAGTTAGACTTCGGTCTGTCTCTTTATGCCATGATAACTCAATAACTATCAAGCTTTGAGTTGAGCAGACTTAAAATGCGTCCCATAGATACCCAGTAGTTTAAATTTTATGTAATTTGCGACATTTCTCACTATAGCAAATCGGAATTTTTATGTATACGAATATTATGTAAATGTATACCCTATAGATACCCTATAAATTTAAATTTTGTGTAATTTGCGACATTTCTTACTATAGAAAATCGAAATTATTATGTATAGGAATATTGTGTAAATTTATACCCTGTAAATTATCTAAGGAAGGGTTTAGTGCAGCGGTGGGCACGAAATCTGAATTCGGGAGCACTATACCAATATCAACAACAGCAACCCTATTAGAGTCTACCTAAGTTGGGAGCAGCCGCTGCTCCCGGAGCCACTGCGTGCCCACCGCTGGTTTAATGTTTAGTTTAGTTACCTATGACTACCACTGTCAAATATTTGACACTTTATAACTCTCTATAACTTTAAGATATTGCATGTAAGCATTTGTTTGTTTCTCTAACCAATGAGAACTCAGAAGGTACTACGCATAGATTCAGTAAATTTGGTATGAGCTTTCTGGTTACCATGTAATTGTAAAATATATTGAAATTTCGCATTTTCCGACACTCCCGAGTTGAAGAAATCAATTAAAGAATTATTACAAAAATCGATAAATAAATAAAGAAAATAAAACTGTTTATAGGATATGTGTAATTTCATTTTTTTAACTTGTTTTAACATATGTATCTTTTTCTGTGTATCTGTTTGCAGGCCTGCGCACCGCGCTATGTCTTCCACACGATGACGCCATCGAGGGCGCAGCGCTATGATCCGGTCGGCACCTGCTTCACCTCGCACAACTTCAAGCAGTTCCATGAGATATCGCCGTGTCGCACAAGTAAGTAGGTCGCCCCGAATTAGATCCACACCAGTCCAAATCCAAAAACACAGCAAAAAAGGAACAAAAAATTGATTTAAACAGCAACAAAAAAATGGAAAAAAAGAAAAACAACAACTGCACTTCATGTGATTTGCAATCTTTAAGTAATTTGAGCTGTGCGCGACCAGGGAATCCCTTTAAACGCAAATTATACAAGCAACAACAACAACATAAGTGGGATTCGCTGAATGTACAGAGAGAGAGAGAGAGAGTGAGACAGAGAGTGTGTAGAGAGAGGGGGGAAGACGTAGTACTTTTAAAGCCAAGGCCAGGACACAAAGCTAAAGTGTCGAATGACCAGAAAAGAGAGAAAAACCAAAGCCATGCCGTGTGAACTTCAAGTATCGAGTGTCTTTCAAACAAAAGCTGTGGCTAAATCTCTCGGTTGTTATCGATAGAATCGATAGGTTTTTTTTTAAAGCCAGTAGCGTTGTTTTCTTATCACTTTACTTACTGAATTAATACTTATTTTTACTGTCTGTGTATAAGATGCATAATCTGTCATCTGTTAGTTAGCTATTAAAAGTATCTATAAGCTTTCAAAATCATATGGTATCAGCTCTTTATCTATCATTTTGATGAAGCAAAGATAAATACTTCTAACTATCTAATTCTACAAAAAAATATACATCTTTGATTCTTTACTAATTATTTAGTAATGCAATTATCGATAGTAATTAATTGGTACTTAAATTCATTATTGATCTCTACATTCTACAGTCACTAAGTTTTTTAAATATCCTTTAAAAGTAATCGATTGCAACACTCGTTTTTCCTGTAACTATCAATTGTGCTGATAAACTTTGAGCTTTGTTATCTTTTGATTTTTTCTTACCAGCATTTATATTAGTTTTTCTCAAAGTTGACTTATTTCCAAGTATAGTTTTCAGGTTTTATGTGTATAAATCACTATCGATTGTATTGTTAGATCAACCATAGCTTTCCTCAACTTTTGTACTCGAATTTACATTGGTTATTTTATAATTTCATTGCTGCATTGCCTGACAAGTTTCTTAGTTTCCTCCCTCGGGAGCAGGCCGACGATAGATTTATAGCACTCAACGGACCGTGACTTGCAACAAATATGTATATACAGTCGAACTTCCCTAACTCGAATCACCATTATCCACGAAAAAAGGTTCGAGTTAGGGAGACTTCGAGTTAGGGAAGTAGAATTGTATGAAATTTGCCTAGTATTGCCACTCGATTTTGTTCGAGTTAGAGAGACTTCGAGTTAGGGAAGTTCGAGTTAGGGAAGTTCGACTGTATGTATTTCCCCAATGCTAAAAACATATCTATTAATGTTGTTTCATGTCGTGAAAGTGGCAACAAAAAATATTCATTTTTATATAGATATCAAATACTTATAGATGATCATTTTGAGCTGCATTAGGGATGATATTTTTGGTTAATATCCAACAGACTGCCAATTTGTATGCTTAGTCATCTTATTAGATGTTGATTCTATATATATGTACTTATATGTATATATAGATATGTATCTGTATGTATGCTGGATATGTAGACACATGTGGGTGGCACGGCCACAACTTTTGCTTGCTTCTTCTGATTATTTTTAGCATCGACTGAAGATGCAAAGCATATAAACACACAACGTCTCGACATATACAGATTCATATATGTATATATATTCTGATACCTATACCTATGTATACCTATATGCATCTTTTAGTATATTACTTCTTATCTGCAAATTTAATTAGTTGAACTGCTTTATCAGCTGGGTCTCTGTTAGTTTCGTACTCTTAATAAGTATGTACAGTCGAACTTCCCTAACTCGAATCACCATTATTCGAGAAAAAAGTTCGAGTTAGGGAGTCTTCGAGTTAGGGAAGCAGAATTGTATGAAATTTGCTCGCTATTGCCACTCGATTTTGTTCGAGTTAGAGAGAATTTGAGGTAGGGAAGTTCGAGTTAGGGAAGTTCGAGTTAGGGAAGTTCGACTGTATTTGGATTGCTATTTCTTTTAGAAAGTACAGTGAAATTAACCTAGTGTGAACACCGAGGTGCTAGACCAAAATTCAGTAAGAAAAGAATTATATTAAAGATTATTTGTAAACATTTTTAGACCCTGTATTAAAAAAAAGTACAGGGGTCTACTAACTTTGTCACAAAAAGAAAGTGCGTAACAGGCAGAAGGAGGCAGAAGGAGGCGTGGCAGACCACAAAAAGTATATATATTCTTGATCAGCATCAACAGCCGAGTCGATATAGCCATGTCTGTCTGTCCGTCAGTGTCATCGCCCAGATCTCAGAGACCATAAGAGCTAGAGACTCCAAACTTGGTATGTTGGTTCGTCAATATTGCACGCAGATCGAGTTTGTTTCAGATTTTGGATCAGACCTCTATATCTAATAGCTGCCATATGAAAAACTTTTTTGTTGTTATAGACATCTGAAGCAAACCGACAGAATATGCATATGTGATGGATTCATATATCCTGACTTAATTTGGTTAAAATCGGACCACTGTATCACACAGATGGCATAGGAACGATTGATCGAAAATATAGATTTTGTTTTCCACAGTGTTTGCTTTTCCATAGCAAGTACGGGGTCTCCGACAGTCGAGTTTGCTCGACTATAGCACCGTCGACTAGTTAATTATATAATAATATTCTCCACTTGATATTTGCTTTGTTTTTTTAGTCTTAAACATTTTTAAAATCCTTAACAAAATTCTGTCGTATGACGTATTTTCAATGGATTCCAAATTTTGTGGTTCATTTACATGTTTTTCAAATCAAATAAATTGTGCTCTTTATAGATTCAAACTTTAACCTTTAACTAGAAAACTTCAACATTCAGAACTAGCTTAAAACTGAAACTGAAACGTCAATCGATTATGAATTTTCTTTTTAAATATGCTGCTCATGGAACTAGTTCGCTTCCCAAGCAATTGCTCAATCGCTGTGATCCAAGTGATCCAATCCCCAACCAGTCGCTCAATTCGATTGGAAGCGAAGCGATTGAAGGCCAATTTAATGATTCTAAACGCATTTCCAGGCGCTGGGCTCAATACCCAATGGTGTTGTTGCGTTATTAATGTTGTCGCTGTCGAAGTTGCTGCTGTTATTATTGTTGTGAAATGATTAGCAGCAACAACAACAGCAGCGGGAACGGCAGCTACTCATCACATGACAGTTGGGCCAGCACATTCCGACATTACTGAAAGCAATAAATACCAACTTAACGCACAAAATACCAAACTAATAGTTAAGACGAATAAAGAACACAAAAAAAAAAAAGACAACAACAACAGACACACAGAAATCTGAATTAAAGAATGAAGAAGTAAAGGCAAAAAAAGGGTAAAAAATAAAGGAACGTGGAGAAAAAGCTGCCCAAGAGAGCGACAATCGCTGCGAAGGAACCGCCAAGTGACGACAGTGGAGAAATCAACAAAAAAACACTTGTTTCTAAAAAAAAGAAGAAACATAAGAAAAATAATAATATTTATTAATCATATTAAGAAGTTCAAAAAATCAACTGGGGGCGTCCATAATTTACACATAACTAAAGCTGCAAAAAAATATTTTATTCAGAATATGAATATTATTAGGCACACTAGCCATAAAAACTATGCGTACACACTTTGTTTGACTTTAACAGCTATTGTAAGTCAAGTCATCATAGTAAAAGAAATATATGTATATTTGGAAAGGTCGTTTAAATTCCGTTTGAATGATGCAAACATTTTTGAGATATCGAATTTTTGTGAACGTCTACTTTTTCAACTTTAATCCTCGATTTTTTCAAAAAATTCTTTGGATGCAAAAAATTCTTGAAACCATTCTAAGAGTAACTGCAAAAGAAAATTATCAAAAATATTTTTGCCAGTATTTTTTATGATTTTTTGATACGCTTTTGCTTTCCTGATATTAAAATTCTTAAAATATTAAGAATCATTAGAGACATTAGAGACTATTTTCCCTAGCTTTCGTTATTTTTTCTTATTTTCTTATTTAATTTCAAATTTGGATTTCCTGGAGAAATCGATGAGTTCAAATAAATGGCTAGGCTCGGTTGCTCATACTGATCTAGAATATATATATTGTATAGGATCAGAAAGGCCTCCATGGATCAAATTTTGAATGAATATATTTTTGCATACGTATATTAGAGATAATTGAATTTCTTATCGATAAAGGAATTTAGACAACAATTTTGTATTGGAATAAATGTAGGATAGACGCCCAAAATCTACTGCCAAAATTTACACTGCTAAAAATATTGGCAAAAATTAAAATAAAACGCAGAAAAGGTACTTGGGTAAATTTGCAGTTAAATGAAGTAACTAGCGCTAGAAATGATATGTGCCAAATGGCAATAGTATATTATCATAGATTCTAGAATTTTTGCCAAGCCACAAAAAAAATGTTAGAGTTGCCCACTGTGCACAGTTGAGTTGAAGACTGAGTTTTGAGCTGTGTGCGTTGTCCAAGTCCGAATCCGAGTTGTCCAACTGCTGTTGTTGCTGTTGTTGTTGCTGCCCTTGCTAAGACTAATTGTAATTCAAGACGGGGGCGATTTTATTATGGGAATTACTACAACTGCAAAACGCACAATGCTCAGTACAAGTCAATGCATTGGTGTGTGTGTGCGTGTTAGTGTGTGTGTGTGTCAACTCAGCCTTAAAAGTTGACTTATGGCAAGAAGGCAGCAACAGCACGCCAGCAACATGCTGCTGTTGGCGCTGTTGCTGCTGCTGTTGTTGTTGTTGCTGCTGCTGCTGCTGCTGCTGCTGCTGTTGTTGAACGTTCAAATTGAAACACTTCGGAGACAAATTGTTATCGTTTAATTTGATCAAACGCACGATCTGGCTGTTGATTTTTCTGCACAGCGAAAAAACAACAACAAAGTTGCCAACAGCGCGACATGTTGCTGCTGCCTGTTGCCAGTTGCTGTTGTCTGTTGCCAGTTGTTGCCGCAAGCATTGCGTGATTTTTTTGTTGTTGTTGTTGTTTGGTAGCAAACAAACAGCGCAAGGAAAAAATGGCACAAGCAAAACAAAGAGGGCCAACAAAAAAAGGATGTGGGGCTTTTGTGGTCAACAGTTTTGAATTCATTCAGTGTTGTTGCTGCTGTTGTTGTTGCTGTTGTTGTTGTTGCTGCTGTTGGCCTTTGGGGCTGTCTGTCTGCAGCCTTTTGTTCTGGCAATCTGCCGCTGTTGTTTATTGTATTTTCATTTCAATGTCCATTCTTTGGCAGTTCTCAGTTCACCTCTCATTGTTGTTGTCGTTGTTAAACTTATTGTTGTTGTTGTTGCTGCTGCTGTTGTTGTTGCTGTTGTTGTTGTTGCTTTAAAGGCGCAGGCGCGCGCGCTCTAATCCTTTTATGTTGTTCTTTTCTGTCTGCATCCATCGCCTGACAAATCACTGGCTCAATTTATTGCATTGCTCTGGTAATTATTTGCAATTTATTGTGCCCCCTGTTCCCCCCTGCAACTTGCAACTTGCAACAACCAACAACAGCAACAACAACTGCATTTTCTTATGACGAAATTACATCACAAAATAAACAGACACACACACACACACACACACACACACACACATAATAGGCATATTTGCCTCAATCTCAATTCCGAAATTGTAACTGACATTTTTTCTTTACCTTTTTCTTCCCCCTCATTGTCTCTTTCTCCATCTTTTTACAGACAACTGGGGATATCATCGACAGGGCTCGTGTCAGGCTGGTTTCAGTGCAGCTATCAACAGTGTAAGTACAATATTTTTATAAATACTAAGCGGGTATATTAACTACAAGACAGCACAATCAACTTAAGTTAAATTGAGATCTGACTTGAAAAGAGGACAAGAGATTCAAATAAATAGCTTTCAGACCCCTTTTTTTACGGAACTGATGACTATGATGAGATAAATTTTAAAGTCAAATTTAGGAAAATAAATCTTCAACTTAAACAATTCTTTCTGTTAAAATTTAACTTGCCCATGGGACGATACATTTGTTAAGTATTAAAGAAGTTTTTTGGGATATTAGCATGAGCTTGATATCACATCAATCAGAGATCTGCAATCAGAAGAAAAAAAATAATATGCAATGCTTTAGAAAAGTTACCTTTTCGAAATAGAGTATTTAATGATAGGGAAGTTCTATGTAATACGTTTATATATCTTATGATAGTCATTTTATAGATACTTAAGTTTTAAAATTTTGTTTATCATAGTTTGTTATAGAGAATTTTTATTAATACGTTGGTAATTATGAAATTTTAATGTTTAAATAGCTTAAAATATTCAATATTGAAAAAAGAAAATATATATTTTCTGAGAAAAGCTTCATTTGAAGAATTTCAATGCACAATTTACGTTATAGAGAAGTTTCTTCTGGAGAATTTCGTCATAAAGAAGTTGCTTAAAAATAAGATAACTATTTTTTCAACTTTATATGTTAAAAGTGCTTTCAGACGAGGATTTTTTCACCGAGGATTTGAACACCGATGCGAATTGTGCGAATAGGTAAATTCACCGTCGGTGAAAAAGTGTCGGTGAAAAAATCCTCGTCTGCAAGCACTTGAAACTTAAGAAATTTGAAGACAATAGTCAAAAGGGAGTATAAAATTTAATGTGTAGGGCAGCGGTGGGCACGCAGTGGCTCCGGGAGCAGCGGCTGCTCCCAAATTAGGAGACTCTGATAGGGTTTTTGTTGTTGATGTTGTTGTAGTGCTCCCCAATTCAGATTTTGTGCCCACCGGTGTAGGGTATTTAAGAGTCACCTTATGCATATTTATTTGTGGGACTTTCGAGTTATTATATGCATGTCATGGCAATGAGGATGGATTTTGGGCTTGGATCTTGGAAGTTAGTTTTTGATTTCTTATTCTTGTTTTTTTTTGGGGTTTGGTTATGAAGTCGCACATGGGCATTAGGTATGTGGCGTGGGCACGTTTAGTTGGCACCTTGTTCCGATCGTGGCATAGCATTTGCATAAGCAATCGCAATCTCATTCGCATTCACCTTCGCAATCTCCATCTCCATCACCATCACCATCGGTAACTGAAGATTTATAAGATTTTTTATCGCATCTTGCAGAATGGTTCACGTTTATTCATTGGCGCACCTGGCAGTTGGTATTGGCAAGGTAAGTGCATGATATTGGCAACAAAAACAAAACAAAAGAAATGTACCGTTTACATTTAGTATGAATTAAGGATAGAACAACAAGAAGAAGCAAATGAATATAATGAAGATTTACATACTATATATATTATTTGTACTGTATGTATTTGTAATATTTTGATATTTGAATTTGTTGTATTTGCATTATTCTCTAAGTACAACAGCTACTATCCATTGTAATTAGTTATAGTCTATAACTTTAAGTATCATTCCCAGCTACGAAGCCCTTTTGAATCCCTTTTTGACCCCGTTTGATTTCTTACCTCGTCCCTCTTTTTAATCCCTTACACAAAGTGCGTAGTCCCGTATGTAGTTTGTGGTTTGAATTTTATATTATTTAATTGTAATACTTTTCCCCACTTTGGACATATCCATTTTGCCTTGATTTTGCATTAGAATGTCCCACAGTTTCGTCCCCCTTTATTTCTACCCCCCCTCAGCTACCGTTTGCAACCCAATTACGGTTCATTTTACAATTTCCAAACTGATTCCTAGTTGAATTTTTGTGTTAATTTTAGTTTCAGTTGTGTTTAATTATTTCGAGCATCTTTAGAACTTAGAGCGTCCCTAACCTCACACACACACACACACGAACAGTACACACATGAATAATCCAAAGGGCTAATATTAACTTTAATTTTAATCCAGCCCTGACGATGAAACTATCGAACTATCGAGTTGATTTGCCCAACACACAACTCAAATACTCAAATATGTATGTCTCTAACAACGAATTCTAGAACTTTAGATCAGCGGTGGGCACGCAGTGGCTCCGGGAGCAGCAGCTGCTCCCAACTGTTGTTGTTGTTGCTGTAGCGCTCCCGAATTCTGATTACGTGCCCACCGCTTCTTTAGATCTAAGTGTAGCCCCCTTTCGCATATTTTATAAGATTCCACGAGTTAGTTTTTAGTTTAATTTAGATTTGTATTTGCGATGCGTTGTGTCGTGCATGTACCTTTAGTTGGCTAGAGGAAGTGCGTGCTGGAAAACCAATCGATAGCAAACTATCGTTTAACTATCGTACATTCGTTTGGTTTTCCTGGCTACACAAACCACAAGTTAAGTTTGTCATAATGAGTTTTTAAGTGTTGTCGAGTTGTTGTTATCCAAAATTGATTACCCAATTGGACTTAATGTTCGTCAAGTGTCGTCGCCGCTAAAAGCTAACGAAAAAAGAAAAAAACTAAACGAGCTAAAAAACCGATAAAGACACCACATTCATAACTCATTTTTTACTACAACTCGACAGCAAGTGCAGCTGTAGATCTACTAACTAACCACATGTTAAGTTTATCGTGTAGTCAGTTAAATTAATTAATGATTATTTGATTATTGATTATTGTAATTGTATCGTAATTTAACACCAACGAATTTTTAGCTGCATTTAGCTACTATATATATATACATCGATATATAGTACATATATTATCGTAAATTGTAAACTGTAATCGTAATCGTAATCGTAAACTGTAATCGTAACTATAACTATAATAATAACTGTACGTGTACTCGTCATTTTTTTCTCCTAATTGATAATTTTTAGTCGAAACTTTTTTTTGTCTCATTTGATTAATATTGTATTATGTATTCTCTCTTTTTATTTTCTCTCTCTCTTTCTCTCTCTGCTCCCTATATTCACACTCTGTCTGCCTCGGCGCAAAATGCATGCAATTCTTGTAATATTTGGAAACAAAAATTTAAAAAACAAATTAAATTAATAAAAAAAAACAATGATCACCTATGCATTCTGTACCGAACGCCATGACCTGTGTCTGTTGTTCAACTCAACCCAAACCACAACCACAAAAAATAAACCAAAAAAAACTCGAAACCAAACCAAACCAAAAAATAAAAATAAAATGAAATAAAACTTCTGCTATAATAATCCATAAACGTAAAACCAAAACCACAAATAAAATCAAAAATATCTATAAAAAAAAAAGGACAAACCTACTCACTACCGCCCGATGCCGAGTTTCCATTTAAGCCGCCTTTTTATCAGCCCTTCGGCACTGGAGGTAATAATAATAATACGCAAAATACGCTTCTCACACCGCAAAAAAAAAAACTCAGCCAATCTTATTTAGAACATTATTTGATCGATCAGCATTAACAAACACACACAATAATCAAAAGAAAGTGCCTAAAAATCGAAAAGCAATTACAAATTGTAAAAAAAAAAAAAAAAATTAAATAATAATTGAAGAATGGCCTAAAACCCTTACCCGCTTCCTGCTCCTACCCATATAATAATGGTGTGTGATAATATTATATAAATAATCGATATCGATAACGATAGCGATAACAAACTCATCATTGCGAAGGGCTGTCAAGTCGGTGCAGAAAACGATCGTTACGAGAGCTTAAGCCCCTGTCCACGATTTGACAGCGATCGCTAAATTCGCTCTCAATCCGCCACGCCCCCACCACGCCCTCTCGCCGCCCACTCATCGAACGCTTCGCTAACAAACGAGTGCAACAACAAACAGAAAATTAAAGAACATAAGCAACCGCACAAAAGGAAAACGCCCAAAAATGCCTCGTTATGCCCTTCGCCCTCCGCCTAGGCGCACCAACTGCAGCTCTGGTTGTTGTCTTCACTAAGCTTATACATAATACATACATACATACATTCACACACACACATATTCATACATACATATAATTACATATCTGGGGTGCTACAGAAATCGCTTTCGCTTGAATTTCACTTAAGTTTCATACAAATTTAAGTGAATTTCAAGCGAAAGCGATTTCTGTGGCACCCCCGATAGTATGTAATAATACAACTCGATCTATGCGTGCGATCAAGCAAGAGATGTTATCGATTAATGCACTAGACTTAAGCACAGCCAACTTAACGATGTGGTGCTGCCAGATCGCTGAAAGCTAACGGCTGTATGGAAGCCCGCAAGCAACAAGTTTGCCTTTCTTCGATGCAGTTTTTATTGTTCATGTCAAAGTTCAGTCTTTAAACTTTAGCATTAAAGATTAAACACAAACAATTAAATATATATTTAAAAGTTAATTTTCTCATCTTTAAATATTGAAAACAATTTTTTCAATTTGTCTTATGGTACATTTTTTCATCTCTATGTTAACTTTAAATTTAATATATTAAATAGTGAATACAAATGGTTTAATCTAAGTTCAATTTATGTCCACTTGACGACGTAGTGTTGTCACCTTATAAAATATATATATGCAATCTGGCAGCACCTGGTCAGTGTGGCCATTTTCTCACCCAGTGCTGCCCACTTGTCAATGTGTTTGCTTTATTTCCATTAATTCATACAAATCATTAAAGCACTACAAATGTTAAATGCAATTGAACTTTGACATGAACATGAACTTTTTAATAAAATTCCCCATTTGGCAATAGAAAAAACAGTGTCATTAATGTATAAACAATTAAAGATTTTAATTAATTGAGGGCGAGAGAGACAATGTTTGCTCTCTGCCCCTTTTATAAATCGATCGTAAGTTGTATCTTGCTTGAATCTCGCGTTTTATTACACCAAGCTTTCAGTTCGTTAACTTTAAGCTCGTTAAGCTGCGCATGAGCTTTCGTTATGGGTTTGGGTATTGGCTACTTAAGTAATGTTACTAACCATTGAGAATCTGTAAGGGATCTTTAAGGGACTGATCTCTGATTCGATGGGTGTTGCACGTAAGCGCATGTCACAATATGGGAACTTGGACTAATCTCTAGCATCAAAATTGTAGTTCCTATATGTTGTAATCGTAGAACTCGTAGTACAATTTATAGTATTTTTGAATTGTTGCTCTTATTATTATAATTTTTGTTATTGTTGTTATTATTATTGTTGTTATCATCCGGCATGTTGCAGTAATCGTAGCTAAACAAAAAAACACACAAACATCTCACAATACAAATAATTCCGATAGAAATTCGACAAATTGTGAGAAAACTGAACTAAACACAAATCTTCACAGGTCAAGCGATATCACAGGATGTAACGAGGCCAGAGAATCAAGTGTTCTCCACCGCCGAATCGACATCGGCGAATGATGATTCGTATTTGGGTTATTCAATGATCACCGGCGATTTTGATGGTGATCGCAGCGAGGATGTTGCCATTGGTATGCCGCGTGGCGCCAATTTAGTTGGCAAGATCGTTGTCAATCGCTGGAATATGGCCAATATCTTTAATATAACGGGTCGCCAGATTGGTGAATACTTCGGCTATGCCCTGGCCACCAGCGATGTGGATGGCGATGGACTCGACGATCTGATTATTGGTGCGCCCATGTACACGGAACTCGGCAATGTCGAGGGCAAATACGATGTGGGTCGTGTCTATATCCTGCTACAAGGTGGCAACTCTGCGGTAAGTACAACAATGTAAATTATTGCCCAATCAGTTAAGGTATACAAAAAATAAGTGGCAATATCAGGAATACTACGGAAATCACAAGTAAAATCAATATTCGAAAAAGCAATTTCGATCGAAAATATTCAAAACATAACAGATACTTCGAGGGGCTGCCACCTAGTTCGCATGTTCACCGACCTTTTCGAAGTCAGGGTGCTAGCGATGTCCCATTCTCGTAGTCAAAATTCGCAAGGGTATATTTAGTAACTTTAAAAAATATATCATTGCGAAACAACAGGCTTCTGTTTTTGTTAATTTTATTTTTTATAGCATTTAAAAAAATATTATTACTTATTGGTGCAATTTGAGAATAACATTTGCTCGATAACTCTAGAGTTGCCACACTAATCGGACAGACAGTTGCTAGAGTCGTCGAGTAACTTTTATTTTCCCGCGCTAATCACTTTTTACATTTTTTTTATCAAAACAAAATCAATTATTATATAAATAAATTTTATTATTTTTATTGAAATAAGAAAAAAATTAAAATACTTATTTGTTTTGCAATAATAAGCTAAAAAGGTTGCTAAACAATCCCTTGAGTAATTTAATCTGAGAAGTTGTCAACCCTTAGCAGCCTAGTTCGAAAATGTTGGTGAAAATGCTAAAAAAAAAAATGAAATCTTTCGAAGTTCTCTGGCACTTCTGAAATTTCTGTGCGGAAGTGCTTTCAGCGAAATTGTATTTCGCTAGAAATTTCTGTGGCACCCCTAAAAATTAAAAAAAAATGTAAATTGATTTAATTCAATACATAAGCTTATATAAAAGTTAAAAGATAGATTAATGACAATTATGACTAGTGAATTTATTTACATTATTTTTAATATATTTATTAAATTAATTAAATAACCTTTACTGGGTTTACAGTCGGAACACTGGACTCGGGAGCACATACGCGATGGCTTCCACACCAAGGGACGCTTTGGTCTGGCCTTGTCCACGCTGGGCGATGTGAATGGCGATGGTTACGGTGACTTTGCCGTGGGCGCACCCTACGATGGTCCCGAGGGTCGCGGTGTGGTTTACATCTATCACGGCTCTCCGACGGGTCCGCTGACGAAGCCCTCGCAGATCATCATGCCCGAACAGTTGGTGGAGGGAGCACCGTATCCACGCACCTTTGGCTTCGCGCTGTCGGGTGGCGTTGATATGGACAACAATACGTATCCCGATTTGGCCGTTGGCGCCTATGCCTCCGATCAGGTTTTCATCTTCAAGTCGCGCCCCGTGGCCGCTGTCAATGCGGAAACTCTGTTCTCGAGCACCACGAAAGCTGATCAGTCTGGATGATCGGACGTGTCAATTGCAGCGTGATCACACGATGGTGCCTTGTATGCCCCTCAGCACCTGCTGGAGCTACACCGGCCGCTATTTGCCCCTGCAGTTGGACTTTGATGTCTCCTGGTTGTTGGATGCTAAGAAGACACGCAATCCCCGCATGTTCTTCCTCCGTGACGAGGGCAAAAACATTCGCAATCAGACCATACGCCTCAACTATGGCCAGCGGTATTGCCTCAATGAGACGGTCTACCTTATGGACGGTGTTCAGGACAAGTTGACGCCCCTGGAAGTCGAGGCTCGTTACAATCTGCGCAGCAGTCGACCCCTGGAACCGATGACGCGACGACGTCGAGAGGTCCTCGAGCCAGTCATCGATCAGAATCGAGAGATCATACTCCGCGATGCGATCAACATCCAAAAGAACTGTGGAGCGGACAACATCTGTGAGCCGGATCTCCATGTGGATGTCAAGTAAGTTAATTGAACTCCATTGTCGGCACTTTTATCAAAAGTCAGTTATTCAAGGGATCGTTATTTTTTCGATTTTTTTGAAACCCGGGATTAAAACCGAAACGAATATCGGTTTCAGTTACGGTTTCGGTTATGTTCGCATTTAGGTTTTCGGTTATCGGTTACGCAAATCTTTGAAAAAAGGTTTCGTAACAGTGAACCGGTTTTTGTATGTTTCGGTTTTGAAATACCATTATGGTTTCGGTTCACAAAAAAAAAAATTTCTTTGCAAAAATATAATTATATTAATAATACAGTAATTATTATTAAAAAGGCAATTCTTTCTTAATGTTTCATTCACACATTTATATTCTTTAGTTTGATGTAGTTTAGTTATATTTTAACAATTTTAATCATTCATTTAACATTCGAACATTCGATCATGAATATCACAAAAAAAAATTCAAAATTTAAACATTAGAAAATTCAAATTAAAAATCAAAATTAAAATAAAAAAAAAATTATGAAAAACCGAAATTAAACTTTTAAATGAAACGGTTACTAAACGGTTATTCCGGTATACAGAGTTTCGGTTTAAAGGTTTCGATCAAATGAAAATTTTTGTTTTTTTGGTTACGGTTTCAGTACGGTTTTAAATTTAAATCGGTTTTGTTACGGTTTCGATGGGGTTTTAATCCCTGCTTTTTTAAAATATTGATAGTTTGTGGAAAAAAATGGATATACCTGTAATTTTTGAAGTTTTATCAACAACGCGACTCGCTTCTTTTTATTTTTAAATTTTGATAAAAGACTCGATTAACATTTTTGATTAACATCATCTGTTGCACTGGTTTTAATGGGGTTCCCCTCTCGTTTCTCGTTTCTCAACGCAGAACCGTCGACAAGTATTACTTTGGCACGCTGGAACTGCTTACCCTGGAGGTGCTCGTGAAGAACAACTATGAGGATGCCTTTGAGGCGGCGTTCTACATGATTACGCCACCCGATTTGCAGTTCAAGAAACTGACGGAATTGGGGGAGAACATCGATATGCCCATCACATGCTCAGCGCCCGATGGCAAGAACAATTATACCATCAAGTGTGATATTGGAAATCCGCTGCCAGGCAAACATTTGGTAAGTTGACGTTGTCTGTCTCTCTAACGGAAAATACTAATCTTTCCTTTAAATTCTAGACTCACTTTGCCATTAGTTTTGCGCCCGTCGAGCGAAACACGACGGCGAATAGTTACAACTTCTTCTGGGAGGCGAACTCAACGAATCCGGACAGGGAGAACTCCAAATTGGATAATTATGGCAGCAAGAGCATCTTGATTGATGTGAAAACCGATCTGACCATCAAGGGCACCTCCAAGCCGGACTATCAGGTGTACAAGGCCGATGACTACAAGGCGCCGGAGAATGCGACCACGGAGGATGATCTGGGACCGCAGGTTGTCCACATCTATGAGCTGCGCAACAATCAGAGCTCCTTCATCAAGGAAACCGTCGTGGACATTTATTATCCCTACAAAACACTGGCGGGCGATCATCTCATGTACATACTCAATCCGCCGGAGTTGAGCGGAAGGATCCGTTGTGACTCGATTCCGACGAATGAGCTGCAAGTCCAGTTGAATGAGAAGCTAGCCCTTAAATCCTATTTGCACAATGGCAATAGGCTGGATCTCGGAGCGGGCGCAGGAGCGGGAGGATCAGTTGGAGGAGGAGGCGGAGCAGCAGCCGGATCAGGAGCAGATGGTGGTCACCTGGAGATCTCGCATGGCGTACAAAGCGGCAGCAATGTGGGCGTCACCGTGGGCAACGACATTCAACGCAGCTTGACGGACAAGCAAAAGGAGCTGCTGGAACGCGAGGATGCCCAGGATGCGGCTGGCGATGCATCCTACGTGCACTTGGATCGGGCCCATCAGGCGGGTGTCGAGCAGGAGGCGAGCATGAATAGGACCAGCTTTGTGGGTGCACCCAGCGCGGAGTTGCGTGGACACAGCACCCTAGGACACATACAGATGGCGCCACCGCAGATGGGAGCCAGTTCCAGCTCCAGCTCCGGCTCCAGTGCTAGCTACCAGATGAGACCACAACAGCAGCAACAACAGCAACAGCTTTATTTGGCGGGTGCTGGCGGTGGTGCTGGTGGATCTGGTGGTGGTTACGGTGCTGCCAACGCTGACAAGTCCATCTATGGCGGACGCAGCGGCAACTTCCATGCGGGCACTCTGGATCTGGGCCACTTCCAGCGCGGCAATGTGGACAACGAGCTGCACAACAGCCAGCATGTCCAGTATGGACAGCAGCCTCAAACTGTGCAACATCATGTGACCTACAGCTCCAACAGCAAACCCTATTACGGGCGGGAGAACGAGGACTTTTACGACGAGGACAGTCATCAACAGAAGGCTCACGGTCAGGGTCAGGGTCAATGGAGCAGCTCCAGTTCCAGCTCCAGTTCCAGGTCCTACCCAGAATCACAGCGTCGGATTAGACGCAGCATTCCCAATCCGGATGAAGTGCAGCGGGATGCGGCGACAAACAAGACGGCCATGTGCCAGGGCACCAATTGTCGCATCCTGCGCTGCTACGTCCAGAATCTGGGCTACGAGGATCGCGATGCGGCCTTCGTGGCCATTCGGGCGCGCATGGTGGCCAAGACCATGGAGAAGGTGGCCTTTGATGTGCCGCTCAACATGTCCACGCAGGCCATCGCCCAGGTCACCGAGCTGCCCTTCATTGGCCGGCCCAAGCTGGAGATTAAGAAATCCCATGAGATCTTTTACAGGGCGCAACCGGAGCCGCTGCAGGTGCCCGATGTGGTGCCACTTTGGGTGGTCGTCCTGGCTGCCTGTGCCGGCGCACTCATCTTTCTGCTCCTTGTGCTGTTACTCTATAAGGTAAACATCACTTTCACGTGCTCTAAATTTCTCTACATACAAATTTTCATTCATGATTTGTCGTTTTTAGTGCGGCTTCTTCAAGCGCAATCGGCCCGCGGATCATTCACAGGAGCGTCAACCGTTGCGCAACGGTTACCATGGCGATGAGCATCTGTAAAGCGCGTGCGCTTACGTTACCGTTACCGGCACGTAACGGCCACCAACATTACGAACAATTAACATCGCACTAAAAACAACGTACTAAAAAGCAAAACGGTTCTAAAAACACAACACATTTGTACTAAAAAACCCAACGAACGCGCTTAGCCAAGTTTCAAACCATACGCGCGCGCGTTACGAAAAGAAAATGATTTAAAATTTAATTTGAAAGGAAAAAAACAATAGAAAACGATGTTGCGATGAGTTTTATTTTTATTTTTGAAAAACAAAAAGAAAAACACGTAAAACTTGCCTAGTCACGAAATTAAGAAAAGGTTCAATTCATTTTTGTTTATGTTCTTTTAATTATAATTATATATGTTTTTTTCTATGGAACTTGCAAATTTGAATGAGGAGTTAAAAGTGCTATATTAATCTGTACTAAAGAAGTTAACTATGTTAAGCTAGTGTGTGTGTGAATGCATGTGTGTGAGTGTGAATTTGAATGTGAGTGGAATTGAATGAGTGTCTTTTGAGTGTTAGCGAAATATGAAAAAAACGAGACCCCAAAAAACAAATGATGAAATTCTGAGTTAAAAATACGATAAATGAATTATTATTTTTAAACAAAAAAAAATTAAGAACGAATAAAAACAAATAAATGCTGCCCGCAGAGAAGCTTTGAGTTGAGGTGTCCAAATACTGCCACGCCCACTGGCGCCAGCGGCCCAGCAGTAGCAACTAATAGGTGCTACTTTAGGATTGAGGAGAATTACTCTAATAATTAATTTCAAAATTGTCAAATTCTTGGAGAATATTCTTCTTCATTTTTTTATTTTTATTTTTTTAATTTTCTCAACTAATTTTTGAAACCGTTTGCCAAACTCAAAGTTTGCCAGTTGCAACGCCAAAATGTGTTAATGCAAAACTATTAAATAATAATAATAATAAATTGTGTAATTTTTTTTTTTTTTGTAATTGTAAAACTATTTGTGTATATACTAAAAACAACAACATTTAAAAGAAAGAAAAAAACAACAATTAAGACGTTTATTACAATTAATATGCATTTATTTCTAAACTACACCGCAAGAAGCGCAGACCGACTTCTTTTGGTGTACTCTCGAAATAAATTATGGGTAATTTGTCTACCTAATATTTAAACACAACTCGCTATTGTTTAATTTATTAACTGTACTTATAAATGCGTGTGTTTTATTTTTCGCTAATTTTGTATTAAACTTAAATTTCTTATTATAAAATTATAAATAAAATGACGGTCGAATTGTAAAAAATAAGTCCATATTGTATTTTTTCCACATAGCCACTTTATTTCAGCCACTTAAAAAAATCTGATTGAGCCAAAAACAAACAAAATATGAGCCAAATCGATTAGAAAAGAGCCAAAAAGAGCGAAATGCACCAAACCAATTTTAGAGTAAACTTCATTATTTTACAAAATTTTGTATTTGTTTTTTCTTTTCTTAAATTGTTTCTCAATTTTGTTTATTGATTTTTGAAAATTTCAGCAAATTCAAAAACCAAACAGTTTGCGCCAACATTAACTCAAAATGGCACTGTAATTTTAAGTTAAGTGCGCTGAGCACTTTTGCGTTAACATTGCGCTTACGTGTCCTCCCACACTGGTTCGTGTACTAGCTAAACATATTTCGAAAGTATGTAGAATTATATTTAATAAAGTTTTTGGCGCTCAGAAATCTTTTAAATTATTTAATAAATAAATGTATCTGTGAAATTTAATATTATTAGCATATTAATGGCACCAGCACATGTATTGGCTGCTTGTGGGCGACGTCAGCAGCGCGTAACTGCATTCAAAACTGGACTACGTCACACGACACATAGAACGGTAATTGCCGCGTTCATTTTGTTCTACTTTTCTCTTTAGTAATCATTGAGAAAGCAACGTAGCGCGACGTGTGCTGCGTAGTTGTCGGACGTTGTTGTTGTGCGCGTAAAACTGCAACTGTTTTTCTTTTGAAATATCAACGAATATACAATTGTTAATACATCAATTTTTTTGCTGTGTATTTTCTTTATGTGCATGAAAGCCGAATTTGATACTGTTTGCGAAAGAAGAGCGCTCAAACATATAAAATCAAAATAAAAGAAAAGTGCAAATATTTAACGACGCAACAATCAAATAAAAACAATCAAAAACGAATTTTTAGCGTGTATTTAAAGTGCGTCGTCGTGTTAATATGTTAATTAAATGTTGCTAAGTGATTGCTGATATCTTTTTTTAACAATCCCAAATACAATTAACAAGAGTGAGAGCAACAACAAATAGGTAAAAGCAAACATTTGTTTAAGCTGCGCTTTCAGGTGTCTCTTTCTCTGTCTGTATTAGTGTGTGTGAGTGAGAGTGTATGGGTAATGGAATGCAAGAAACACCAAGATCTACAAATGTGGAGCGAGTACATTCGGTTTGAAGCAAAGAGAGCGCACTTTAAAGCCGTAGTTAAAAGTTGAATAGTGTCCCTGTGTGTGTGTATGTGTGTGTGTGTGTATGTGAGTCTGTGTATGATATTGTGAGAAATGCCGGCACAACCGGTTCGGCAAGTCACCAAACCAAGACAAGCAAAAACAACAACAACAATAAGGAGAGGGCAACGAAGAAGAAGAGAGCCAATGTCAATGCTGCTGCGCTGCTCAGAGCTGGCAGAGCAACAACAAAAACCAACGACAGCAACGCAACGTTTTTATTACTTTTAGGATGCTGAGATTCTGAGATTTCTTTTTTCGCTCTTAACGCTGTTGTTGTTGCTGTGTTTGTTCCTGCTATTCACACCCACAACCGCATATAGTCCACATGTGCCGCTGCGTGTATTTCCGAAAAAGAAAATTCCCATAATTAATGCATAACAGTGTCGCGCGACGTTGCGTCGCAGCAGCTGCGATGCCAGCGATCAGGGATGAACACTTAACGATAACCATAAACGCAAACACTTACATGAATGTGTGAGAGTGTATGTGTGTGTGTGTGTGTGTTGCGCATCTCTAACAGCAACGACGTTTCCGTTTCTTTTTCTCTGCTTGCTGCTGCTTTTGGCTTTGGAATACCGTTGGATATTTGCCTACTAAGCATGTGCAAGTGCCGCTTGTTGTTGTCTTTGTCGCTGCTTTTACTTTTGCATTTGCATTTGCGCATTGTGGCGCTCACGCACGACTTGAACTCGCCGACTCCCCAACCCCTGCCCCTTCCAAGTTCGCCCCCCTTTTCCATTTCCTTCGTTACCTTTTACCCGCATCATCGCATCATCCTCTGCCGCTTTCGAACTGCGCGTTTGTCGTACGCGCATTTTTTTTTACTTTTATTTTTTGCCATTGTTCTAAAACAAGCTTCATACTGGGCTCAATGTCAGTGTGTACACACACACATACATATGCATACCTACCTACAGATATGGCCATCTAAATAGCGCTAATTAAACGCACAGATTAAATGATAGTTTATTTTTAAAAAAATAATTTATGTAACAAAATTGATTTTTGTTTTGCCGGAACATATAAAGTAAGATTTTTATTTTGTTGTACTATTTGTGTGGCCATAGCTGTGTGTGCAAGAGCATAGAAGATATACTAGCTATCCGCACCTTTTCCGTTAAACGCTTGAACTTCTGATTTACGCTTGAGCTAACAGCAAAAAAATAATAAAATACAAATATTGACATTGTTGGGTCGCGACATTGCCTTATA
>JBAMBJ010000903.1:0-23714 GCA_037043495.1 Drosophila recens | reverse complement strand
AACGGTTTTCGTGGGTGTTGTTGCTACACGCCGCAATCGTCATCCGACCAGCAGGCGTGCAGAGTTGAACAATGAATCGCGAGCGGGAACCTATGATGCCTTAGCTCTTTCGGCGGTGGGGTGGGTTTTTGCGAAATTCATTCAACTGCTCACATAATCTTATTTAAGGATCCCTACTGAAACTAAAAAGCAGAAGCCAAACTCTGCTGCACAAATGACAAGGGCTCAACTAAATAAAAACTAAAATATCGCATTAATGCGAAGAGAAAAGCATACTAACGGTCAGATTATTCTTTCTTCGGGTCAGTCTCGCTGTAAGGGCTGAGTCTCCGATGTTGCTTGACTCATGCGTGTCTATACCCAATACCCTACCTTAGACCTTTCCAATTAGATTAGAAAAATCCCCTTAAACACAATTGCTATTTACTAAGTTCCCATGTCCCACAAACTAAATTATTCACTCATTCTGTTCCATTACCATTATCGAAGAAAATTTATAAAATTGCAGTTCCAATCATAGTTTATTTACAAAAATTCCGTTCTGGTTTGTTATATGCTCGTCTACGCAAATCTGATTCGCATGTATTTTAACAATTAGATTTTATTCTTATATGTTATATTTTAATTTAATTTCTAGCCAAAGATAGTTTCATAAAATTATTTTCTTTTCAGTTTAATTAATGTTAAGTATTTTTTTTGTTTTTGCAATTGTTTTTCAAACTAAATTCAATTTGTTTTTCTTAATTTTAACGTTTAAAATATTCGAAAATATAACCAGTAATTTAGTTTTGTATCTGTGATACAGGGCACAAGATACATGCATTTAGTGCGCAGTGTTCTCTTCTTTTAATTTAGATACATCTTCAACCAAAACCAACAAGTGAGTGCGCACCAACTATCACAGCTTAAAACAGCTGATCTGCTTTTACAATTGTTTCTCTTTTTCTTTTAGTTTGTTTTAACCGTTTTGTGCAAGTTTCGTTTTATTATTTTATGTTCTTTCGTTTCTGTTATTTTAATAGTCACAATGCATAAGAAAACCAACAGTAAAAATTACATGTTTGCTGCACTCACTACCTTAACAGCTGATCTGCGCAGACATAAATACATGCACTTAGGCTATCCCATGTATGTATGTGTGTACAAGTCAGCCAAAGCGTAGGAATACGAACAAAATCAAATAAGAATAAAGAGAGAGAAAAGGGACAGCAAATATAATTAAGTTGGAACAGACTTACATGGGAACATCTCCAACGTGAAAGGCCTTCCGCGCTCGTAACGTTTCTCCAGGTGATGTAGTTTTATTTTTTTGTTGATTTTACCCTTCTCTTTGTCTCTCTTGGTTGATCACTGTAAAATTTACTTATTGTTGTTGTTATGCATGTGTTTAAGGTTTTATATGATTTAATATAATTTATAATCATTATTTATTTTATATGTTTGTATTATGTTATAGATATTAGGTATTATATTTTGTATATTTTATTATTAATTGAACGTATGTATTATTTTGTATTTGACTATTTATATTTTTATATACATATATATTTTTTTTTTATTATTATTTATATTTTTAGATAATAGTTGATCGCTTTAGTAGCTGATTAGTTATTTGTTTATTTATTTTTTTTGATTATTACTCTTATTATGGGTTTTATATTATTCATTTTTGTATTTTTGATTATTCATTTCATTATATTATTTGGTTTTATTTATTATTTTTATGCACGTAACTTTCCCAGTAGAATTTGTGGCACAATTGGCCAAAAAAATAATATTGGGGCACTTTTGGTTTTTGGTTGTGGATTTCACATTTTAAAGTTTTTAAAAAATTTTAAATACTATCATGCACGAGATCTGAGACTGAGAATGGGTTTAGTTATTTTTTTTAAATTGGTGCCAATAAATTGGGATGATGAAACGGCTATCCAGCGCTAAGCGATCTTCTTGAGGGAATTACAACGGCTCCTTCTGGTTCACGTGCTAATAGCAACTTGTGGTTCGTCTTGCTGCCGGAATCCTGTCGACGGCACAGAGCAAGGGATTCAGTCAATCCCACACCCTATAGGATTATTCTCGCGCAGAATTTTCTAGCTATGGGTGCGGGAGCTTGAGCAAGATGTGATGTAACCAGAGCTAATGATAAATGGGAGATTAAATTTACGCCAACCAAGAAAAGTTTTATCTGGTGGCTTACCTCGTGAATTGCTGTTGCGCAGGCGCAAAACCCAGCGGGTTTTCCGATCTCGTATAGAGTGAATGTTGACGTATTTTGGCCAACCGAAGATACCAACGCAGCATCTAAATTTATAATATTTTTTTATGCCAACCAAAAATAATAATCTGGAGGCCTACCTGATGCAATGCTGTTGCGCAAACGAAGTATGCGGTGGGCTTCCAGATTCTCTAGGGGATCGATGCTGACAGATTTGGCGAGCTTGGGCTCAGCCTGAAGGCGTGGTCTAATCGCAGTGATATCCACGAGGTTGCACTCAATTTAGAAAAACTAATTTGGCAGTGCGTCAGCAGCGGCCGTGTGCAAATTTCAGAAGAAGGGCGAGTGTCAAGCCACGAGCTCTTTTATAATTTCACTCCACTCAAAAGCTCTCTTTTGGAGACAGTGAAGTGTGCTGCGCTTATCAGAAATGTAAAGAGAGTTACATGGTTCTGATTAGACAGCTGACACTTTATAGCATCGATCAACTCAAGTTAAGAGCGAGAAAGCTCGAGCATCGAAAAGCTCTCACTCAAGCGTGGCTTGACGAAGCTCTTATCGCTGTTACAGCGCAGGTGACAAATTTGTCACAAACGAATTGCGCTGAACTGTCCGTTAGCCATTTGAACCATTACACCACCCGATAATCTACCAACGTTAGGCAGAAGATTAGCGGGAATCATTGCCGAATGTCTTTAGAATGAAACGTTCCTACCTCCCTACCCTGCAAATCTTCTATGAGGTAGTAACAATTGCCAATTTTCTTCTTGATGCGACATTTGATAAATTGTGGTGCAAGTTTCGCGTTAAAATTTTGCGTAAACTTGCTCAATGCAAAATTTCTCCTGAAGACTTCTTGTCCTTCTTTGTAGGTAACTTCTCTAGCTCGAAGATTATACTGATTGGTGTTTCGCTCGTGTGCCTGTCGTATATTGGCTTGAATATCTTTTCTTAGTAATGCCAATTTATCAGCCCTTTCCAACGGCACAATAGTCTCTTCTAACAAGGACAAATCTCTCAGTAACCGATAATCATCGCCATGAGTTAACATGTCTATCCCAAACAATGCTTTGTACGGTGAGCATCCAAGTGACTGGTGCATTGCCGATCTCAAAGAACAAGAAATGGATGACAAATGCAAATCCCATTCTGTCTGATCATTTTTCAAATAAGATCGTACGGCAGCCAATAATGATCGATTTACTCGCTCCGCAGCATTGCTTTGAGGCGAATATAATGCTGTGTACATATGTCGAATGCCTAGTTGAGTTAAAAATGCATTAAACTCGTTAGCTTTAAATTGAGTTCCGTTATCACTTATAATTATCTCAGGTACACCGAATCCGTGAAAGATAGTTTTTAGCAGATACTCTTGTATGGCAGCTGAAGTAAATTTTTTCAGGGGCTGTAACCAATGGTATTTGCTAAAATGGTCTAATACGATGAGCAATCCAATATGGCCATTTTTACTGCGTGGATACGGACCCAATAGATCGATATATAATCGCTGAAATGGTCTGACCGTTGGAATATGTGTTCCCATAGGAGCGCGAAGCGTATGATTGGGAGCTTTTGTAGCTTTACATATATCACATTGACGAATGTATGCTCTCACATCAGTCGCTAAACCTGGCCAAAACAAATTCCTACGAAGTCGCTCTATAGTTTTCTGAATACCACCATGTGATGATATAACGCAATCGTGAGCTTGCTTCACCGCATCTGATCTGAGTTGTTCGGGAACCCATAGTTTCCACGAATGCTCTTCTTGTGCTACATTTCCGGACGCATGCTCGGTGCGAATATAGATAAACGGTTCTACAATCTTTATGTCTGGGAATTTGGTTGGAGACTCTGCAAATTTGGCTTTTAGCGAAGCATACTCTGCAGACAAAAATGCTTTTGAATTGAGATCTACAACTGGGCCTACTTCAAGTTGACAAATCTCATTTTCACTAAGACGTGATAACGCATCTGGCACAACATGCTCCTTGCCTTTTCTATGCGAGATAGAAAATTTAAACTGCTGGAGTCTAAAAATCCAACGAGCTAGTCTACCGGTCACATTTTGTTGTCTCATGAGCCATACTAAGCTGGAATGGTCTGTGATGACCTCGAACTCCTGTAATTCTAAATAGCATCGAAACTTTTCGATTGCTAGTATAACCGCTAAACATTCCCTTTCGGTCACGCTGTAGTTTTTCTGAGCACGGCTAAGTTTCTTTGACATATAAGCGATGGGTTTTTCTTCATTTTCTTCGGATAGTTGAATTAAAACTGCTCCTATTCCGAAATCGCTAGCATCGCAATGGAGATAAAACTTTTTGTCAAAATCTGGATTTATCAAGACAGGTGCAGTGGTTAATTTAGTTTTTAACTCGTTCATTGCCTTCTGTGCTTCCTCTGACCAGCAGAACTTCTTTTTATTGGACAGCATCTCTGTAATTGGACAGGTAAGCTCGGAGAAACTTGGAATAAATCTTCTGTACCAGCCGCAGACACCTAGGAATCCTCTAACCTGCTTCAAATTCTTTGGCGGAGGCCAATTAAGAATACAAGTAATCTTATCTGGGTCTGTGCAAATCCCTCCACTGCCTATCACATAGCCTAAATAGGTAACGCTTGTCACACAGAAATGACTCTTATCAATATTGAGCGTTAAGTTGGCTTTCTTAAATTCTTCAGCTAAGCGAACGAGGACAGCTAAATGAGACTGAAAATCTTCTGAAACGATACAAAGATCGTCCAGATACCCAAAAACGCAATATCTTAAATCCGGGGGGATGATACTATCCATCAAGCGGCACATGGTCGAGGGGGCGTTGCACAATCCAAATGGCATGACTTTAAATTGATACAATGGCCTCCCTGGCACGGTGAATGCTGTTAATGGTTTGGCTTCATCTGTTAATTCGATCTGCCAGTAGGCATCTTTCAAATCCAACTTGGATATGATGTTTGCCTTTGGCAGGCGAGCAAAGATACCGTCAATACTAGGCAACGGATAAGCGTCCTTTTTGGTTGCAGCATTTAACTTTCTGGCATCTAAACACAATCTGACTTTGTTTGGTTTTAGAACAAGACGCATTGGCGAACTCCAAGCGCTTGTAGAGGGTTCGAAAAGGAGAATCTAAATTTGCAAATTTATCTCTTGGCTCCGCTTGCAGAACCAAAGTGGTTGCAGCATTTGCTGTTGCATGTAATATTTTATTGTCTTTTACTTTGGGAGCACCCTGGTAGTTTTGGATGCACCCTTCATTCGGTTTTCCGACTGCCTATCGATGCAAATTTTGCATTGCGGTTTGTACACGTTTAGTGCACCACATCCATAGCAAAAAATGCGTCTATCAGCGATGCAGTTTTCCCAAACGTGGCCTTCTACATCGCAATTCCAACAACAAAGCTTTGTTGCTGGCTTGCGAATTGCAGCAACTTCATTATCAGAAAACGCTTCTTCAGACTCTGCATCATGATTTTCTTCTAGCACGTGAACCTGACGTTGATAGCCTTTTTGCTTCGACGCTGTTTCTGGTCGCTGATGATATTCTTGCCGAATCGATTCTTGCATTTGCACTAGGCGTCGCAAATGACTTACTGTGTGTACCGGTTGGTATATTAATTGGTGTCGAATGTCTGGTAATAAATTATTTTTGAGAATTTCTAACAACTCCTCTTCTTTAAAATCTACAGATCCTCTATCTATTAAGCTAGTGACAGCTTCATAGAATGCACTAAAGCTTTCCCCAGGCTTTTGCTTTCTTGAACGAATCTGTTCCTTTTTGCGATACTCGGACTTATAATCCTTATACTGCTGTCTGAAGGATATGCAAAAGTCTGCCCAGATTATTTGATCCACTTGTTTGTGGTATCTCCAGAACCAGTCTCTGGCTTTACCAACAAACAGAACATGCAAATTTTTGCATAAGGCAGTGAAATCACTATCAAGTGTTTCGTCAGTCAAGGACTTTACTCTGTACACGAATTCGTCTACAGTCAACCCATTTTCGGAACCATCAAACTGGACATTCCATTTTTGCATTTTGTCTGCTACCTTTCCTGGCTTTAATATAGCGCTGCTAATGGATGGCAATTGATATGTAGTTATTGGAGCGGCTACATCGGACGATGGTGTATGGTTTGGCCGAGAATTCAAATTAAGATTCGACATGATCCGAGTAACAGTTTGCTCGATCATTGTCTGAATGACTTGATAATCAACAGTTGGCTGAACATTATAGCTGTTGTTATTAGGACGAGTTGGTCGACCTCTTCTTCTTCGTGCTGCAACAACATTACTGCGATTAGTACTATTGCTGTTGTCGAGATTTGACTGTGGGACATTATCAGTTGTTTGCTGTGCTGGGTCGTTTAAACTTTTAGCTAAATTTCGTGTAATCGGACGGTGATTAACCGGGGCTCGCGAGGGATTATTCCTATTAGGAACTGGCGAACAATTTCCTACCACTCTCTTTGTTGCTTGCAATTGCACTGCTTGCAAACAGCTGGGACATCTTGGGTTATCTGGCAACCAATTCTCCAAGCATGCCTTGTGGAAAACATGATTACAGGGCGTGATCAAGCAGGCCTCAGTATCTGTCATCCGTTGTGTGCATATAATGCAATTATTTGTCTCTCCAATGGCAGAGGCTCCGTTAGATCCGGATGCTTCTGGCGGACTATGTGTTAACGTCATGTTAATTATTTTATTGTATATGTTTGTATGTTTTTTTCATAAAAAGATATCATGGGACGATGGTTGGGAACCTAGCAATATAGCAATTGATATACCCTTAAGCGATTACTTGTTGGAAGAAAGTTAATTAAATAAAATGATTTGGGTTATTGTAACTACAAAAGATAAGGCGTTTATCTGTCTGGAACTTTTCAACATTCGGATAGAAAACTCGGTATAGAATTGCACACGCAGCAATATCTATCAAATCCAGAGTACTACCAGTAATATCTCATCAGGTGCAGAACATCTGAACTTACCGTATCTGGTTGATTCTATTTGTTTAATAAGCTTACTATAATCTTTGGAAGCATTCCAACAAAAGGCTAGAAAAGCGCTAAATGGCAGAGCATTCGATCCTAGTCTAATACCTAAGAATCCAAAGTTAGTTGTTGCTAGTATTTGTCGGCTGACCAAGTCGACTAATGTAAACAAATCTCACAAATAAAATCGAAAGCAAATGAGCACAAATTGCATAAATGAGCTGATGAAAATGCTCTGTTATATAATATATTATGTTGCAATATAACTTGGGATTACAATGGTATCCAAACTGATAAGTATCTTTCAATCCAAATACACGAATGCAGGTAAAGATATTAATTAACCAAGAATCCTTAATTATTGCAACATGTAACTATACAATTCGGGGATGTGTGACAACTAGCTTCTAAACTCTTGAATATTTTCTACTCATCTTGTTTGAAAACCAGTTGCCCCAGCGTATGGGCGCCAAAAATTATGTAACGGTTTTCGTGGGTGTTGTTGCAACACGCCGCAATCGTCATCAGACCAGCAGGCGTGCAGAGTTGGACAAATAATCGCGAGCGGGAACCTATGATGCCTTAGCTCTTTCGGCGGTGGGGTGGGTTTTTGCGAAATTCGTTCAACTGCTCACATAATCTTATTTAAGGATCCCTACTGAAACTAAAAAGCAGAAGCCAAACTCTGCTGTACAATTAAAAAGGGCTCAACTAAATAAAAACTAAAATATCGCATTAATGCGGAGAGAAAAGCATACTAAGGTCAGATATTCTTTCTTCAGGTCAGTCGCTGTAAGGGCTGAGTCTTCGATGTGGCTCGACTCATGCATGTCTATACCCAATACCCTACCTTAGACCTTTCCAATTATATTAGAAAAATCCCCTTAAACCCAATTGCTATTTACTAAGTCCCCATGTCCCACAAACTAAATTATTCACTCATTCTGTTCCATTACCATTATCGAAGAAAATTTATAAAATTGCAGTTCTAATCATAGTTTATTTACAAAAATTCCGTTCTGGTTTGTTATATGCTCGTTTACGCAAATCTGATTCGCATGTATTTTAACAATTAGATTTTATTCTTATATGTTATATTTTAATTTCATTTCTAGCCAAAGATAGTTTCATAAAATTATTTTCTTTTCAGTTTAATTAATGTTAAGTATTTTTTTTGTTTTTGCAATTGTTGTTCAAACTAAATTCCATTTGTTTTTCTTAATTTTAACGTTTAAAATATTCGAAAATATAACCAGTAATTTAGTTTTGTATCTGTGATACAGGGCACAAGATACATGCATTTACTGCGCAGTGTTCTCTTCTTTTAGTTTAGATAGATCTTCAACCAAAACCAACAAGTGAGTGCGCGCCAACTATCACAGCTTAAAACAGCTGATCTGCTTTTACAATTGTTTCTCTTTTTCTTTTAGTACAATTCCGTTTGAACCGTTTTGTGCAAGTTTCGTTTTATTATTTTATGTTCTTTCGTTTCTGTTATTTTAATAGTCACAATGCATAAGAAAACCAACAGTAAAAATTACATGTTTGCTGCACTCACTACCTTAACAGCTGATCTGCGCAGACATAAATACATGCACTTAGGCTATCCCATGTATGTATGTGTGTACAAGTCAGCCAAAGCGTAGGAATACGAACAAAATCAAATAAGAATAAAGAGAGAGAAAAGGGACAGCAAATATAATTAAGTTGGAACAGACTTACATGGGAACATCTCCAACGTGAAAGGCCTTCCGCGCTCGTAATGTTTCTCCAGGTGATGTAGTTTTATTTTTTCGTTGATTTTACCCTTCTCTTTGTCTCTCTTGGTTGATCACTGTAAAATTTACTTATTGTTGTTGTTATGCATGTGTTTAAGGTTTTAGATGATTTAATATAATTTATAATCATTATTTATTTTATATGTTTGTATTATGTTATAGATATTAGGTATTATATTTTGTATTTTATTATTAATTGAACATATGTATTATTTTGTATTTGACTATTTATATTTTTATATATATATATATTTTTTTTTTTTTTTTATTATTATTTATTTTTTTTGATAATAGTTTATCGCTTTAGTAGCTGATTAGTTATTTGTTTATTTAATTTTTCTTTTGATTATTACTCTTATTATGGGTTTTATATTATTCATTTTTGTATTTTTGATTATTCATTTCATTATATTATTTGGTTTTATTTATTATTTTCATGCACGTAACTTTTTCAGTAGAAGTTGTGGCACAATTGGCCAAAAAAATAATATTGAGGCACTTTTGGTTTTTGGTTGTGGATTTCACATTTTAAAGTTTTAAAAAAATTTTAAATATTATCATGCACGAGATCTGAGACTGAGAATGGGTTTAGTTAATTTTTTTAAATTGATGCCAATAAATTGGGATGATGAAACGGCTATCCAGCGCTAAGCGATCTTCTTGAGGGAATTACAACGGCTCCTTCTGGTTCACGTGCTAATAGCAACTTGTGGTTCGTCTTGCTGCCGGAATCCTGTCGACGGCACAGAGCAAGGGATTCAGTCAATCCCACACCCTATAGGATTATTCTCGCGCAGAATTTTCTAGCTATGGGTGCGGGAGCTTGAGCAAGATGTGATGTAACCAGAGCTAATGATAAATGGGAGATTAAATTTACGCCAACCAAGAAAAGTTTTATCTGGTGGCTTACCTTAT
Organism: Drosophila recens; assembly: GCA_037043495.1. Taxonomy (NCBI): domain Eukaryota; kingdom Metazoa; phylum Arthropoda; class Insecta; order Diptera; family Drosophilidae; genus Drosophila; species Drosophila recens. The sequence continues at coordinate 13,811 of JBAMBJ010000903.1, read as the reverse complement.
GAATTGCTGTTGCGCAGGCGCAAAACCCAGCGGGTTTTCCGATCTCGTATAGAGTGAATGTTGACGTATTTTGGCCAACCCAAGATACGACGCGCTACTTCAGCACCGATCAACTTCAAGTTAAGAGCGAGAAAGCTCGAGCGTCGAAAAGCTCTCACTCAAGCGTGGCTTGACGAAGCTCTTATCGCTGTTGCGGCGCGGGTGACAAATTTGTCACAAACGAATTGCGCTGAACTGTCCGTTAGCCATTTGAACCATTACATTTATAATCTTAAACATATAATTATAAATTTTAATAAAATTTTTGCGTATTTTAATTTAAGCAATTATTTATATAAGTTTTAAAATTAAATTTATAAATAAAATAGTTACTTGAGCTTATTTATTTAATCATTTTAATAGAAAGTTGTTATTTTTTAGTACTAATATTAATTACATTTAAACTTAATCATGTATTTTGCGAATACGTATATAATGTGCTCTTCTTCATTTAAATATAAAATATTTTTTCTTCTCGTTTTTTGATAGTTCAGTTAACTTCTATGCGAGGCATGCTTTTTTTATTTTTTGTAAATTTCAATAAGTCAGTTGAACAGAAATATGTCTGTAAATAAAAACTCAAATATATCCATTCCAAGCTCGTTCTACAGGGTATTCGTAACTATTATTTATTAATGTTGGCTGACCAAAAGCAACATAAATAGGACGCAGACAAAGACAAAGAACAATGTAGTGCGCCTTTTTACATGCTACACATTTTTTCGCTCGCCTACACTCGCCATCTTTTATTTTCATTTTATTTTATTACATTTTTTTGTATTTTGTGCTTGCTTGCAGCCTCGTTGAGAGGCAGACTCATTAAGTCCAGTAATGACACTTTAGTGCTGTGAGCACGTTCTAAGCGCCAACAATAACTCATGCCACTGAGTGATTTGTGGTTGCAGACCGAAACAGAAGCCACCATCGACCATCGACTAGTTACTTGGTCAGCGTCGAAGTGTGAACATTACTCGTATTTGTTGGCATATTTTAAGGTAGATATGCTGCCAGTTTTAGGCCACTTTGCTATTTTTCTGTTAATGGTGTGAGCAGCTGCTGCTTCTAAGCAAAAAGCCAAGTTATGTATTCACTTTTTGGCTCAGAATTAAGTATAAGTACAAGTGATTGGTTATTATGGGAATGTACCACAGTTTTATGAGTGGTTACTTAAATAATAAAGTCGATAGTTGAGTTCAATTATTGGCAGAAATGGAAATAATTAACCAAAATACCAAAACTTTAATGTACCTATCCACCCACACGCATAAAAGCCGAAAGTGCAAATATTTATATATGTATGTATCTGTGATGTGATCTGAAAACACTACAAACAGGCAGGCAGGCAGGCAGGCAGTTAGCACTGCTGTGGGCGTGTCAGTCGAAAGTCCATGGGGCTTGGACAGTACAGGACAGGACAGAGGACAGGCAAAGCGGCCGCAGCCAACAAACCGCAGCAAACTAATAATAACCAGTAAAGCCACATATAGAAACAAAAAAAAGAGTGAAAAGTGTAGGTCAGAGAGAGAGAGAGAGGGAGTGAGTTTGGGGGAGGGGTATTTGCCAAGAGCAGCAAGTGTGACGCTGAGGGAGGGAAAAGTCGTGGGGGGCAGCAAACAACACAGCAAACATAATTGCAACCACGAAATTTACAAATAGCTTTTAGTGTCAGCGCAAAATACATAGCACACTTTCAAGCGCACACACACAGTAAACACACACACAACACACACGCTCAGATAATGCAGATGCACTCAATGCATATCAGGAGTTGGGTCAGCGCATATTGCATACTTTTGTGGGCGGAACAGCGTCCTAAAACAGCGTCGCGCTTTAGACCAGGCCAAAAAGGACTGACTGCTGCGAGCATAACATTTTTGCCTTTGCTCTCGCTGGGGCACTCGAAAGCACATCTAATTTGTCATGGTGTTGTGCAGCAAAAAAAAAAGGGAACAAAAAACTGCAGAAACATGTAGCTGTGAAGCTGCGAGAGAGAGACTCCTGACCAGAAGCAAAGCTTGTCCTTGGCCACTAATTAATGCGGCTTGTTTGGCCTGGCATGTCCTTGCGCCTGCTTGTTGCCACTGCTTGTAACTGTCCTGCTAACTCCTTTCCCTTCTGTCCACCCCCTTTTTTTACTAGCGTCGTCTGTCGAAAATTTTCACTTCATGGCTGCGGGCTGAAAAATTTATTAATTCATCTTGTGTGCGGCGCGTATACGTAATATTGCATATGCACAGCTTTCATGTGTCTTATTAGTCGCATCCTATTGTCATATTTATATTTTAAGCTTGTAAATTAATGAAAATATAAAAATGAGATAGAGAGACTAGCCTTTCAGTCTGTCTTTAGTTCAGGTTATAGCGAAACACTTCAAAAGTCCTATTGATTGTATTCTACATATATTTATTTAGTTTAGTTTTTATTAAGTTTAGTTTCCCTCTGGAGTGCGTAGTTACATTTTTTTCAAGCCCTCAGGCTTGTTATAACGGCTACTCTTTCATCATTTAGCTTGCAGGCAACAAGTTAGCTTTTACAATACAATGGAAAATAAATAACAAAAATGTTACAGTTAAAGCTGCTACTAAGAGATGCCCACAATCTGTCTTTAAATATATTTGCACAAATAACCAGTATCCTATTTAAAGAAATCTATATACTATAGAAACAGTGTATAAATGGATACAATTATAGTAATAGCTTGTTTAATCAACACAACATATGGTATATTCAATCTAATTAGTTTCACGAATTGCTTGGGGCTATTTTATGAACATAAAGTGAACCCTTTTCTTGCAAATATAAATCCCAGAATAGACACCGATTGCTCGACTCTGTCGGGTTTAAGTTCAGGCTGACTTTAGCATCTGTTCCTGGGATTACCTGTAGTTTTAGATATTATTAATGAATAACGCCAATCCGGCTCGCGCTTCTTAATATCTTTCTGTCGATGATCCCACAAGTAAATCTCGTCTGTATATCGTTTTAATTTCATTTATTCTTAACAAATAAAAATACAATACACATATTTCGCGACTGTCGATGTCGCTATTTTTTGATGTTTCTTCTTCAAGATTTTGACAATAAGTGCGGCAATATTCATAGGGCTGCCAACTTGTTACAAAATAAAATATACTAATTCTTGCCGAGTAATAGTGTTTTACAGCACTGTGATTATCGATTAATATTCAAATAATGATTTTAAACGTATAAAGTAATTTCTTACGCAACATCCTCCTCCCAAGTATTGCAGTCGGCAATATTAGTCAGACGGCAATACTTAAAGTTTTACAAATTGTTCTTAACATCTAATTTGATAAGTTTGACTATAGGTCTCTTATAGATATTATCTTTTATCTTAACATCTACAATTCTAACAGTATTGTCTTTAGCTGGATAAGTTTTAACAATAATGCCTTTTGGCCAAGTATTTCTAGGTAGATCTGAATCCATTATTAAAACAATATCACCTTCTTTTAAATTATTTTGAGTCTTTGACCATTTGCGACTATACAAAGATATTGTCTATATTCTTTTTTCCATTTTAGCCAGAATATATCAGCCAGTCTTTGAGACGCTTTCCACATATTTAACAGTTTTAAATCGCTATCCGTTGCTACAGAGTAGAATGATTCTCTGAAATTTGGACCAATTAGTAGGTCGTTAGGTGTGAATGGCTCAATTGATTCAATTGAATCAGATGGTATAAACAAAAGTGGGCGACTATTCATCATGAACTCAATTTCACAAAACAAAGTTTTTAAGGTATACTCTTTGGGATAACGCTCCTTAAGTAAAACATATAAATACTTTTTCACTGATTGTATTAATCTTTCCCATGCTCCTCCCATGTGAGGTGACAAAGGGGGGTTAAATGTCCAAGTAAAATTTTTTGTTGTCAAAAATTGTGTCAGTTCGTCTTCTTGCCAGTTATCTATGATTAGTTTAAGGTCTTTACTTGCTCGTTTAAAATTGGTACCATTGTCTGAGTAAAGTTCAATGGGAAAGCCACGTCGACAACCAAATTGACGAAAGACGTGCATAAATGCATTACAGGACAAGTCTTCGGCTATTTCTAAATGAACTGCACGGGTTGACATGCAGGTAAATATTACACCATAACGTTTAACATGGCTTCTGTTTATTAATACCTCGATTGGACCGAAGTAATCTAAGCCAACTTTTAAGAAAGCTCTTTCTGTCGGTTCAATTCTACACTTCGGTAACTGTCCCATTACAGCAGTCTGTGGCATGGCACGTTTGTTTTTGCAATACTGACAGTTCCGAATTACTTTCTTCACTGTGTTACGACATTTTACGATCCAATATTTCTGCCGGAGATTTGAAATAACAGTTTCTGTGAAAAGGTGACAATTTTGTCGATGATAGAAATTAATCAACAACATGGTGATCGGATGATCTTTACCTAGGAGAATTGGATTTTTTGCATTAGTGTCATACTCGTCGTCATTTAAATTTTCCAATCTACCTTTTAGTCTCAGTAATCCGTCACTGGTTAATTTTATTGGCAATGATTTTAAACTGCTTGAATTTTTTATCATTTCACCATTCTGTAAGTTTTCAATTTCGGATTGAAAACTGTCTGATTGGGACTTTCTGTAAATTAATATTTCAGCTTTAATTGTTTCATTAGCTGTTAGTTCCGTGTAAAGTCTATGTTCTTGACTTGATTTACAATTTGTCACAAATCGTATTACCCAAGCCGTTGTTCTTAAAAATCGTGTCCAGTTGGAAAATCTTGTTACGTCCGGTATAATTATTTCGTCTTTCGGGGAAGAAATTATATTTACATACTCGTTTGTAAACATTTCTTTATTCTCTTCTGCTAAAGATATTTTGCACATTGGCCATTGACAAGTATCTTCATGCAAAAACTTAGGACCTTTTATCCAGGGGTTATTGCAATCAAAAGTAATTTTAGTTATCTTTGTTGCTTCATCAGCAGGGTTTAATTTGGAAGGCACATACCTCCAGTTACTCACATTTGTCGTCTCTTGTATTTCCCCTAAACGCTGAGATACAAAAACCTTAAAGCGTTTACTGCTTGACTTTAGCCAGTATAGAACAATTTGAGAGTCAGTCCATAAGTATGTTTTATTGATTTGCAAATTCAGTGTCTCTTTTATCATTTTGCTAATTCTAGCTCCCAATAAGGCTCCTTGTAATTCTAACCGTGGGATCGACATGGGTTTAAGGGGAGCTACACGTGATTTAGCTGCTACTAACATACATTCAATTGACTTGTCCTTTTCAAAACGTACGTATGCACATGCTGCATAAGCATATTTTGATGCGTCGGTAAAAATATGTAATTGAATGTCACAGTCTTTGATCGGTAGTCTTGTCATAAGTCTTGGTATGTTAAAATTGCTAATTTGAAGCAATGAATTACAAAGTACTTTCCAAATTTCAAAATGCTCGTCTGTTATCTGGTCGTCCCAGTTAATACCACTATCCCAAATGGCTTGGAGAAGTATCTTATTTGCTATAAGCAAATTTGAAAGATACCCCAATGGGTCAAATATCGACATTGTTATTTTTAAAACCTCTCGCTTTGTCGGTCTTCTCAAATTTTCAAGAAGTTCGCGGTGTGACTTTGTAAATTGTAAGTTATAGCCAAATGTATCTTTCTCATAGTTCCAAATTAGTCCTAAGACCCTTTCTTCAGTTAAGTTTTTTATTTTAAGAGGAGATTCTGTTTTGTTTTGACATTTTGTTAGTTTTATTTTACTGAGAACGTCTGCTGAATTGGATATCCAATTGCACATCTGAAATCCACCTTTCTGATGCACATATGTGACATCTTTGATAAGCTGAACAGCGCTGTCGATGTCATCTGCTCCGCCTAAGTAATCGTCCATATAGTGTTTGAATTTTATGTCTTGACAAGCTTGCGGATATTCGTTTTCGAATTCGCATGCATTACGATTCCTAACTTGTTGTGCAATACTTGGACTACATTTAGCTCCAAAAAACAAAACTTGAATTTCGTAGACATCAGGAGTTTTTTGTTGTTTACTCTCTCTCCACAAAATTCTCTGTGCATGTCTGTCAGTCTGTTTTACCCTTATTTGTAAAAACATCTCTTTAATGTCTCCCACAAAAACAATTTTATGCTCTCTAAAATTCATCAGAACAGAAGACAATTGATTGTATAAGTCAGGTCCAGTAAGTAAGAAGTCGTTTAGACAGTAGTTATGACTTTTAGCAGCTGCGTCAAAAACAACTCGCAATTTGTCTGGCTTATTTATATTTTGTACTGCAAAATGTGGGAGGTAGTATGTCAATGGTGATTTTATGTCGATTTCGGATGGACTTAGTTTTCTTAGATACCCTTTCGAGATATGAGACTCGAACATGTCTTTATATTTCTGTCCATAGTCTGGATTCTTGTCAATTTTGCGTTCACACATCAGCAATCTAGAATATGCGTTATTGTAGCTTTCTGGGAGTTGTATGTCGTCGTTCTTCCAGAAAAGACCACATTCAAATCTGTCTCCTACACGTTTCAGTGTATTTTCAACAATAGTCATTAGGGTGTCCCTATTTGGTCAAAGTCAATATTTTTAAACGCATACGGGCTAGTTCTGTTCATTAGGTCCTAAAGCACTCAGAAATAAATTTTCACCTCAATCGGAGTATGATAATCCGTGCCGACTTGGATCGGAAAATTTCAAAATTATATGGGACAAAAAAAAAATTTTTTTTTTTTGAATTTTTATTTTTTTATTTTGTTCATTAGGTCTTAAAGAACTCAAAACCAAGTTTTCACCTTGATCGGAATACGATAACCCATTAAAATTTGCTTTGAAACATGAAAAACAGTGTTTTAACACTGATTATACATTTTTCGATGATTTTTCATGTTTCAAAGCAAATTTGAATGGGTTATCGTACTCCGATCAAGGTGAAAACTTGGTTTTGAGTTCTTTAGGACCTAATGAACAAAATAAAAAATAAAAAGTGAAAAAAAAAAAATTTTTTTTTGTCCCATATAATTTTGAAATTTTCCGATCCAAGTCGGCACGGGTTATCATAATCCGATTGAGGTGAAAATTTATTTCTGAGTGCTTTAGGACCTAATGAACAGAACTAGCCCGTATGCGTTTAAAAATATTGACTTTGACCAAATAAGGGACACCCTAATAGTCATACACCTTTTATCGTCCAATGATATTGGAAAATCATTTTGAGTAGTGAGCTCATTTTCTATTGACCAATATGATTTTACAAGATTGTGTAATACGTCCAAATCGTCATCAGAATTTTCTGAATTATTGTTGCTTATATGAAAAGCATAATTTGTCTCAATAGGATGTCTGTCTGGTTCTGTTACACCATGCACAACCCAACCTAACAAAGTTTTGCTGGCAACTGGGCCATTGAAACCTTCGTATTTCAGTTTTCGTGACACAATCAGAGACCAGTTGTCTTGTCCAATTAGAATTTTTGGATGAGCCCTCTCGTACAAACAGTGTTTGAAATTCTCCAAAAAGTTAAATTTGTCTGTCATTTCGTCCATGCTCAAAGTTTGAAGGGGTAAATTGAGATTGGCTACAGTTTTAACTTTTCTCATCATGAACGTCTTATCATTTACACCTTCACCTTTGATACGTACGCTAACTACTTTAGAATCGTCCTGTTCGTATATTTCATTGTTTGTCCATTGCATTTTTAATGGTCTGGTGGGTCCGTCAAGACCTAGATCATTGGCTAAAGTTTCGTCAATCAATGATATTGTCGATGCCTCGTCAAGTAAGGCGTATGTGTCTATAGTGTTTTTGGGTCCAATCAGAGTTACATGTATGACTTTTAACAAAACTTTGTTCTTGTGGCTATTTACGTTACAGTTTTTATCAGTGTTTGATGTTGATTGATCATTATTGTCAGACTTGAATGTGGGGCTATTTTGAGCTTTATCTTTATGCAGAAGGCTGTTATGACTGTAGCTGCAGTTATTCATGGTACACTGCTTTTTGCGCTTACAATCCTTCATGACGTGATTTTTGCCAAGGCAAGAAATACACAAGTTATTTTTAGTAACATGCTCCCAACGCTTGTCAACGTGTAAGTCCTTAAATTTGTTACAAGTGGTGACATAGTGATCAGTCAACTTGCAATAATTGCAATACGATTTCGCTTGAATCTTGTTTGTGTCGTTTTGCTGACCTGAAATGTTCTGGCCAAATCCTAACAGTGTTGCAGCCTTAATGGTTTCACCTAACCATGCTTGCAAAGCAATTATTTTTGGCTCAAGTGATTTTGATTTATTGTAGTGTTTTATAAATGACATTCTCTGCGATATAGGTAATTTTTCTAATATTTCGTCAAAAATTAACGAGTTTCTTATCTGGTCAATATCTCCTACATTTAACAAAGTGTGTATCAGATTGGTAAGTATGTCGTAAAATGCAAATAGCTTGTCATATTTATCGTCTTTGACAGTAGGGAAATTCCTTATTTTTTCTATTAACAATCTTATTATGTGACAAGGATCGCCGAAACGTTCTTTCAGAATTTCGATAATTTTTTCAACATTTTCTGGTAAGATTAAAAGTGAATGTACACATTCTTTGGCACGACCTGTCAGAGCCTTTCGGAGTCTACTTAAATTCTCATACGGTGTAAAATGACAAATTTCTGTACTATTTTCAAACTCGGCCAAAAATATGGGCCACTCTAATGGGTCCCCTGAGAATGTCGGCAGCTCTTGTTTAATAGATTGTCTGGCCATGAATGATTCCATATTAATAATGTTATTATTATGGTACATATTGTCAGTTTCAAATTCTAGCTTACGCTGAGTAGTATTCACCCAATCACGTGTGCGGTCGTCTGGATATCCATCGTTGTCTACATTGTTCATATCGTCTGCCATGCTAGCTTTGTCCGATCCCAATTGGACTATGCGTAGCTTTTGCTCCAATTCCAACTGTTTCTGTTGAAATTCCAGTCGTTCTCGCTCCTGCTCCTGTTTCGCCATTTGATCGCGAAGATGCTCCTGTTTTTTCAGATACTCAAGTTGTACCTGAAGTCTTTGCACCTTAGAAGAGGTGCGCGAGAATTGACTTCCTTCCGAAGTCACCGATCTTTTGGTTGATCCTAATATTGCCGGGGTTGATGCAGCAATATTACCAGGTTTTCTCCCGACGAGGGTTACGTCTTGCTTCACTTCAGGTCGGGGTGTGTCAACAACTTGTTCGTCTTTGGTCGTCATCTTTTTTGTATTTGGCTGCTGCTTGGTAGCACTTGTGTTCTTCTTTTGTAATTTCTTTTTATTTCCTGATGGTGCCATGATCTTTGTCTTAGATGCTTTCACCGTCTCAGAAAAGTTGTGAAATTATTTGTCTTTTGTCTTTTTTGCGTGTCTTTTTACGCAGACATCAGTAGTTGTCTCTTTCTTACACGTAGAACACAGGCGTCACTAATACACATACATAATTCGGCGTCATTGAAAGTGTATGCATATGTGTGTCTACTACGCAGTTTTTCTGATGAAATTATTAAAATAATTTCACCATCCATATGCCGTCCTGTTGGCTTCGAAGGACCATGTTCCTGGGATTACCTGTAGTTTTAGATATTATTAATGAATAACGCCAATCCGGCTCGAAGGACCATGTTCCTGGGATTACCTGTAGTTTTAGATATTATTAATGAATAACGCCAATCCGGCTCGCGCTTCTTAATATCTTTCTGTCGATGATCCCACAAGTAAATCTCGTCTGTATATCGTTTTAATTTCATTTATTCTTAACAAATAAAAATACAATACACATATTTCGCGACTGTCGATGTCGCTATTTTTTGATGTTTCTTCTTCAAGATTTTGACAATAAGTGCGGCAATATTCATAGGGCTGCCAACTTGTTACAAAATAAAATATACTAATTCTTGCCGAGTAATAGTGTTTTACAGCACTGTGATTATCGATTAATATTCAAATAATGATTTTAAACGTATAAAGTAATTTCTTACGCAACAGCATCTTAAAGTTTCCTTAGTTTCTTATGTACGATTTAAGTGTAATATCTTTCAGAGTTTATTTAAAGCTAAACTCAATAATAACATTTGTACCTCGTGCACTAATTAATATGAAAATTGGGAGCAATTTAAGTAAAAATACATGACAAATACAAGCAGGCCAACAGACAACCAAAGGCATTTTGTGCATGCCAAAAACTTTTCCCATTACAAAACTATTCGTTATAACAAAAAAAATAAAATAAAAATAAAACTAAAATATAAACAACAACGAACAGGGTCACCACCAACGCCCCTGTCCAAAAGGCAACAAGCCAACACTTAAATAAAAGTAAAAACAATGCTAAATATTTTTTGTATCTTTCTGCTTTGTAGTGCTAACTTTTATTGCCCAACAGAAATGACAAAAAAAATAAAAGGGTAAGCTAAGGGCAAAACTGGAACCATATGATAAAAGTTGAAGCACTCGAGAGCGGAAGAAGCCCCTTAAAACGACATGTACATATGACTGTTTTAATGTACAATGTACAAATAAAAAGCGATGACAATTTCAAGCAATCAAATTAGCTAAATTCCAAATGTTTGTACTTCCGTTTCCGCCTTAACACAGATTTTTGAGCCCTACTGTTGGCACCTGAGCATAACGAGTATATGAAAATGAGAACTCTACACTAGTTTGGGGCAAGTAAGTTTTGCAGACAACAATTTCCTTTTGGCTGATGCTGATGCTGCAATCGCAGCTGGAAAGTAACTTTTCAAGTCAGACGTAGACACATTGTATCCTTATGAATAATTACTAATGCTGTACAGGTGCAATGTGTAAATTGCACAGATTCTACTCATACAGCTAATTGTGTGCCAAGTATTTTGTATGCGAAGTTTGAATACCCTGGCAAATATGTAAAATAAGATGATCACGAAATAAATAATATGAGTTATGTAAAGAAATAATATAGATTGAATTGTAATAATACTTATATGAATGATGAATTGAGAGTGTTCAACCTTTTGCTGCAACATTTACGTTAAATTATCTTAATTAGGGCTCAGACTGAAGTCTAAGAGCTCAACACATTAGTCTTAAGAAAGTTATTAGTGAAAGAAGTCAAGAAACCAAATAAAACCTAATAAATTGTATGCTAAAGTTGTATTTAAAATAAATTTTAAAATCTTCAAATGCTCACAAAATGTATAAAGGCTAAAGAATTCGAAAACCTTTGCCAATCAGCTTACATATTTGAAACCGAGTTGGGATGTCAGGCAGGCAGATGCAACAAATAAGCCAAGAAAGCGTCTTGCTTTCGATTATCTGGTAAACACATTAAATGGTGTGGCAGACAATGGCAGAAGACACCGACATGGACACGGACATGGATACGTGCAGTGCTGTAAAGGGGAAGAGAGGAGAAAAACGGAGGAAACAACTCCGGGCAGGCAACGAAAATCGCGTGCTCCACAAAAATATTTATTGGCTTGCAGCGGAGCCTTGGCAGAGCTAAAATAGAAATAGAAATAGAAATCACAGAGCTAAGGAAATGCTAAAGAAATAACGGAAATACAAAGTTGAGGTATCAGGACCAGGAAGCGCATATCGCGTATGGTAAATGCAACAACAACAACAACAACAACAGCAACAACTACAATGTGAGCAACGACAACAATAAGAAGCACAACAATGCCAGCAGCTCGTAAATAAAATGCAATACAAATGTGCACTGCCACAGTGCAAATAAACCAAAAAAAGTGATACCAAATTTCGTGACAGCTGTACAGTGGAAATTGGCTAAGCACAAATATAAAAAAATAAAATGTATAAAATAAAAATACGTATATGCCAGTGTGAAATGTAGCTGCAAGATATATTTAAATAAAATCGAGTAAATAAAATCGTATTTAAATTATTTTATTGCAATGGATTTCAGTGGAACAATTATTGTTCGCTTGCTTTTATTTCAACGGTTTGTTTTTATTTAAATAAATTAAAATGTTCTTTTTGCCTTTAGTGTGCGTTCACTGTGCTGATGTGTGAAATACGCAAATAAAATAGTTGAAAATCAAACGGGCACCACTTCCACTTCCAATTCCAAACCAACATGTGGACAACCGCAACTGTAGTAGAACTTGATGTTCTGTGGCGTAACTTTATTTTCGGCATTTGGGAAATTGGAAAATTGCAAATCACGTAGAGCAAAGAAATAGAAATAGAAATGCGCGTGGTGCGTTCTTGATAAGCAGTCGCTGCGAAGATTTAATCTCGGCTCGATGGGGGGCGTGGTGATATCGTCATAAAGACTGCGTTTTTATTGCCGCCTCGATAAGCTGGTGGGACCTTCAAAGGACAGGTGTGGTAGCCTCACCTTAGATGAACTGCAGCTCATTTGGTAAGCAATAAAAAACTTGTTGCCTTGTGGGCTACAATGTTTGTGCTCAGCCCTTTTGCATGACTTCTTTACATTGTTGTTACTGCATAAGTCAGTGGGAATTTACATTTTCTAAATCAAAATACTTTTAAGATAGCGACCGTAGCACCCATCAAGTCATCATCCCAGTCGCCTTGCATGTGTCAACAACAACGCCAAACTCAACAACAACAACAACAACACAACGTTAACACAGCACCAACTTAACGGTAACTGTGTGGGCCGGCCTAAAAGTATGCAATGTTTGCTTAGGCACCTCGGCAAACACTGCTCGGCTTTTAGCTTGTGCTCCTTCAGTTGTTTGCGACTCTGTGGGCGATGCACTATGGGTAATTTCACGAGTTTGTGAGGCCATAATTAATATCTAGTAAACTACTCAAGATAATTTGATGCGACTTTTTTTCTAGTGTTATGTATTCTCTTAGAAGTATTCTGGAAAAGTGGGCGTGTCACCACCGCCACCCCTTAATTTTTTTATTTTCTTTTATTTTTATCGGTAACAATTAAACTTAAGATTTCTATTGCAAATAACAATTGTTGACCTTATATATTATTAAAAGTGAAAAGAAACCTTACTTGTTAGATATAGAAAGTTGTAAGCCCTCTTAGATGGCTGTGAGCATAAAATTAAAAAAAAAAATTGGGGGCGGGAGTTGTGACACGCCCACTTTTCCAATATACTTCTAGTAGTTTGCATAACACTATAAAAAAAACCGCATCAAAATATCTTGAGTAGTTTACGAGTTATTATTTAATAACATCTAAAACAGGTGAAATTCCCCATACGGCATGCGAACAAATTGGCATTCGAAATTGTGAGGTTAGTTGCTAAAAATATAAATATCACCGATCCCGGGCAAATGTGGGTTTTCTAACTACAATCATTTGAACAAGAATTAAATACTCTACAACACATAATATGTTTCAAGGATGGACTCCGATGGACTCACTTTAAATACCTTTTTAAAAATGAGACTTTATAAAAAATTTTCGATTGCTAGACTCCTTACGCTTTTACACTAATATGGGAACATTACGATCATTATCTACATTTGACACTCACAAACACATAATACAAACCACACTGATTCGAATTCATTTAAAATATTTTAATAATGTTGCTTTATTGTTTACTTATTGGCACATTCAAATCGCGAATAAAACTTTAAAATTTGTAAAGCGCGTGCTTTGCAAATGCAACCCTGTGTTTAACAGCTGATTTCTTCGAAGTGGCGCCATCTATTGAGATTTCTGGTATGCAACATTGAAGAACCATCTATTGTTAATGAGTTGCACCCAAAATATTTCAAATTGGCGACTTTCAGAAAATGGGTTTTGGCCTCACAAACT